>WAAD01030051.1:16425-109846 GCA_013389945.1 Fregata magnificens
TCGCCGGGCGGCGCGCTGCCTTTCCCCCGGCGGGGACGCGGGTGCCCGTGGCGCGCCGGGCCTGTAAGGTCACAGCAGCGTGCCCCGGCGTGCTAGGGGCAGCCGGACTGCTGAAAGCCTCTTGCTTCCGTGGTATATAGCCTAGTTCAGGGAGAGGTGTCTGCAACTCCGGGCTTGAGACAGCGCTGACGGGCCAAGGCGGTGAGCGCCTGGCATCCTCCTGCTATTCGGGTGCTGAGAGCATCCTCCAAACCACAGTGTTCGTTGTGATCCAAATACTCATTTTAGTAACATACCTTTACCTGGTAAGGTTTAGTGAAGGGGATCTGAAGAACAAATATCTAAACTAGAGGGAGGACAGAAAGAAAATAGTTCAGGTATCATAGATGAAGAGAAGCTGTGACAGTTGATGCCTAGATCCTTGCAAGATAACACTTCAGAGCACTTACCTTTTTGCCTGCATTGCTTGGGCCGGATTGGGTTTTATCTTTTTTTATCCTCCTAAGGATTTCATTTCACTGCTTTTTCTGTATCCTTTTCCATTTTAGAATTATGTAAACCTTTTGCTTTTGAGTTAAGGTTCATTTAGCTGTATCCGTGTTAACTCCAGACAATTAACTTCCTCATTTTTTGCTTCAGGGCTTTTTAATTTGCTACTTCCCTAATTTTTGCCATGCTTGGAAAATATCAAGGTAGCGACTTACATAGAGCTTAACGTACAGAGGCACAACTACAAATATCTCCATGACCAAGTTGTTTTATTTAGCACTCTGTGAAGAGTGGACTCGGTTTATATAATCTCTAGTACAGGCAGCCAGTCAACCTGGAAAAGCAATTTCTCAACAATTAAAAATGTTTATGGTGTGGCATAGGCCATTAAGAGAGACTTTAAATTTCGTGTGTCTGAATGACAAATGGGCAGATTTTCATCTTCTCCCCTCCCCCTGAGAAAAGCCTTAAAATCCTAGACTGTGTCTGTAAAGTGTATGTATCCTCAGGTAGCACTCATATCCTGCCCTTCCTCCATCATAGCTGTCAAAGTCATATGAAAACTAACATGTCTTTTTACCTCGGTGTATTACAGCATTCCATTGCCATCCGTAATTAAAAGCTAAACAGAACACATGTCTCTGTTACTGTCTCGAAACCTGAATGACAAGGTATTACATGTTAAACAAAAAAATGGACTTCCCATACATTGCTAATGTTTTAAAATCTGCACCCTATTGCTGACAAATGTTAACTACTTAATACGTGTGGTGTTCTTCATTTTGCTTGGGTTCTTGCAGCCTGTTTGCTCCTCACTTTCCAAATTACTGTGGTGTTCTGCATCAGCTTTGCAAGCAAGTTTCTTTGAGCTTGTTCATGAGTTTGCTTTGAGACTACTGGAATATTGAACAAAGCTTCGCTTGGTCACAGAAGAGAATGGGTCATGTTGTCAATATCTGTCATGTCATCTGTTCCTTATAAATTTTCTTTTGGTGACTTCTTTACATGTGTGATCAGAGTTTTTTGCTGATCACTTTCTCATATCAGTTCAGGGCATTTGTTCCTCTTGTGAAGAAGTGAGGTTATGTGACTGTCTGATCTACGTTTTGAATTTGTGAGTGTAGGTACAGGCACAAAGGTGCAGTCGTGAGGGTGTCGTAAAGTGAAATAAGAGAATAATAAATTCCAGGGGTTATGTTGTGGCATTTGCCTTCTGCTACTAGTTCCAGTACACTTTTACTCTCTGATGGATTAGCCAGGTTATTTTTCTGTGTAATCATCATAAGCAGCATTAATTAACTGTTTGTAGCAAAAAATACACTTCATTTCACTGTAGTTTTTGTCATCTCTTTTTTGGACCAATGTACTACTTTTTTTTTTTTCCTTTTCCTATTCCAGTCTTATTGTATGTTTCTCATGGTCTAAAAGCATATGGTCTTTGAACTTGAAACTGGTCAAATAATTTTCATAAATCTCGTGATTTAAGTAGAATTGAATGTGGAACTTGCATGCCATTTTAAGTAAGTGACAGGAACTGCTTAAGCAGAGAACACATGCCGTGATAGGATGCATTTTCTATATGAAGTGATGCTGCCTTTCTTTTTCCTGTCTTTCAAAATATTTTTTTGCAGCATTCTGGCAGAGGGGGTAAGTATTACATAGGTAATTTAGTAAGAGACAGGGAAGATGTATGGATGTAGTCACGTCATTGAGTTTGCAAATGTAATACCTTTTTCATTCTGTCTCTCTAAAGAGTGTGCTTAATACCTTTTTTTTCCTTCAAAAATGGAACTATTCAAGCAGTAGTAAATCACTGTTCTTCAATCAAAATCTGTAGCTATTTAGAATTTTCTGCTCTTTTTCACTCCAAAAGTTTAATTACATTTTATGGACTATGTCAGATACAGCGCTCTCTTCCTCACTTCCAAAAACCAATTAATGCTAAAGAAGGACAGGCTCTACCAGGATAATATAACATTCTATTGATTTACCATTACAGTGTTTTTCCAGGAATGCCCTTTACATTAAGATTTTTGGCCATTGTGATTTCTTTAAGTGTGTCAGCTATTTGCTCTTAACATCTTGAGAAAACATATTGAATATCACTGTCGCTCCTGATTTCTCTGTCTTACAAGACACCTCTTTTCCTTTGGAATTGCCCGTATAACCACCTCTCTCTGCAGTGTTTTGACTGTAATTGCTCATGCCCTTTACTAACAGCCAGAGTTACCATCGTATCGCTGACATTCTGACAGAAGTTCTTGGCCACATAGAATTGCTTTTTCTCATCCCTTCCCTGAAGCGTTGCCTTTTTCCAGTGCTGTGTGTTGCCAGTGTAACTGTGAGGGAGGTCATCCCACCTGCGCCAGGCTTCAGCTGTGCAAGAGTATCTGTATTAGGACAATACATTTCAAATGTATGTGCTATCAAATAATACCAGAGTAATTACAAGTCTATTTCTCTTCTTTCCTTCCACTCATTTTGTCTAGCCTGATACAGTCCCACAACTTTTATCATAGTATAATTCAGGTTGGAAGGGACCTCGGGAGTCCCTAGTCCAACCTCCTTATTCAAAGCAGGATCACCCGTGTGGGCAGACCAGGTTGTTCAGGGCTTTATCTGATGTGCCTTGAAAAACAGTGGGGACAGAGAGACTACACAACCCCTCTGGGCAGCTTGCTTCAATGTTTGTCTGCATCATGAAAACCCTTTTTCTTGAATCAAGTTGGGGCCTCTCTTGGTTTGTATCTGTTGTTTCTCCAACTCCCACATGCACCACTGTGAAGCGCCGAGCTGCATCTTCTGGATAACCTCCTCATAGGTATGGGAAGGCTGCTATTAGGTCACCCCAGGGCCATCTCTTCTCAAGTGGAACATACCCAGTTTCCTGAGCTGCTTTTCACAGAGCAAGTGCTCCTGCCCCGTGACCATCTGAATTCACTGCAGTCTATCAATATCTTCCTTGTATTGGGGGGCCTGAAACTGGATGCAGCATTGTAGGTGTGCTCTAATGACTGTCAGGTAAAGGGAGATCATCGCTACCTTCAATCTGCTAGTTGTGCTCCCTTTAATACAGTGCAGGGTGCTCACCTTCTTTGCTGCTTGCTTTGTTCAGCAAGGTGTATTCATGAGTCTTAAGGTAAGGATAAGTAAGGTAAATCATTGAGATATCAGAGGAAACATGGATCCCAGCCATCCAAGATCCCACATCTTGACTGCTGTGCTGCACTTTTGGCTCAGTCCTGGCTCTCCAACAGTCAGGGTTTTAGCTTTCTTGTTAGTGAGGAAGGAGACTAAGATGGTAACTTCTCATCACAGGTGTAAAGCTCTCACTGTTTACTTCTGTTTTCCAGAAGTCTCAGGAATACTTGTTGCCATTATGTTACTTTCTGGTATCAGTATCATGGACAATTCAAATAGTGTTTTGGAATGGTAGTATAAGAGACTTTTCTCCAGAATATTTTTGCTGCTGGTCTGGACTCAGTCTTCTACAGTTTTTCTCTTCTATCTCCCCATATCCTGGGTATCAACCTGTACCTGTGCTGCTGCCTTCTGCATCACAGGACTAAAAGTTGCCTTCATAGCTAGTGAAATACGTCATTTGATACATTTTTGCCTTCTGGTAGGCAGTCCAGTTTGTATACAGGACTTCAAATAATTAAGGTTTTATTGTTTCTACTGGCACACGGTACTGATATAACAATTGTGGGTTTGTACCTCACCACTGCCCCCCTCTTTCATCTACTTCTTTAGATGAGAGACTTGCATTTGAAATGTGAGTTTCATTTGTAGTTGGTGGTGAGAGATTCAGCTTACACCTCTTTACATCAACTGGTGAAGCCTGAGTGGCCAGCCTAGATTCCGAACTTTAGGAAATTAAAGTTAAGTGAGGTGAATACTACCCTCTGGTTCATAAGAAGTTATTAATAGCATTCTTTCTGAATTCTCTTACGTTGAACCCGAGTGTTTGTTGTTTAATTGCATATTCAACAGGCTACACTATGGACCCTGAATTTTAGCACTAAAAACAGTATGTAATTTTAATTATGTCTATGGATTCTATCCACTGTAACTTCTTAAAAGAACAGTTTTGTTGTTGCTTGGATCTCAGAATGTGTGAATTTCTGTAGAAATCAAAGCTAACAGATTAGCTTATGTCCCATCGTGAGAGGCACAGTCCACATATACAGTGAAAAGCTGAAAGCTAGAAGGAAAGTAGAAATAAATGAATTTTCTTCAAAACATTGCTAAGAAAAATTATATTGGAAGTGAGACTGTAAGTAGTGAGTGAGAAATAAGGGTCTTGCTTTGGTTTTGTGCTGGAAGAATGGTGATTGTGGTGGTTTTGAATGACATTTAGACCTAGTGATGGACAAGGGATTCATGTTAGTTGTAATATGGGAGTAAGGCTATGACAAAATTTCATTAGCTGGTAGCTTCATTAGAAGAAAGTATGGGTTGTTTTAATGTAGAAGGAAATGGTAGGTAGATAGGCCAAAGTACATAAAGGGCCCCACTTGAAGCTATAATCCTCTTGTCTTTAATTTTATTCTTTAAATTAATACATAGAATCGTAGAATCATTAAGGTTGGAAAAGACCTCTAAGATCATCAAGTCCAACCATCAACCAACACNAAGGTCTCCCCTCAGCCTCCTCTTCTCCAGACTAAACAACCCCAGTTCCCTCAGCCGCTCCTCATAAGACTTGTTCTCCAGACCTTTCACCAGCTTCGCTGCCCTTCTCTGGACACGCTCCAGCACCTCAGTGTCCTCCTTGTAGTGAGGGGCCCAAAACTGAACACAGTATTTGAGGTGTGGCCTCACCAGTGCCGAGTACAGGGGCAAAATTCTTTCAATTTTTAATTAAATTTAATTAATTAATGTAATTGATTTAATTAAAATTCTTTTAATTTTTAAAATTCTTTTAATTCTTTTGTTAGCTTTGTCTTCTTTAAGCTAATTTAACTAATTGCATGACCTGCAATTCATTGTGGGTGCTGGAGCAAAATATTTCAGGTTCTGGTAGCACATAGTGTGCGCTTCAATCTTAAAAGGAAGCGTTTAAGGCTGTTTAATTGTTGATTTAGCATCTATAGTTGCAATTCCTAAACTAGAAGTTACAAAATAGTTGGTATCACAAGAAAGCAAACTCGGAGGCTCAAGTGGTTTGCAAGTCCAGAAGTGCGATTGGAAGATGTTATCCAGTAAAGTAACTGGTTCTGTCAACATCTTTACAGGTGTCCAGTGAAGGGATACTGGCCCCTTCTTTGGCATCTCTCCAATTTTAGCTTGTAAGACACTGTGTAATTGCTCTTTCCCATGCGGTCCATCTCTATGCTGCTAGGCACCAGCCTTCTGTTTGTCCTTCTGCGTAACTCCTGCCTCCCTTTTGTGATGACGTTCTTCTGGTGTACGGTTTTTATTTATTTTCCTGTGCTCAGGGGGTTATGGGGCTGTACACTGGTGAAACGTTGAATGAGTGCCAGAATACGCTCTCTTGTCTGGATTCACTCAACCCAGTTCACCTGGACCGAGAGGACATTGTTCTACAGTGAGGCAGCAGGTTCTTGTCAGTGTTTCAGTCTGGGGAAGAATGAGAATCCTTCACAGGTTTTGTGGAAAGCTCATGGAAAAGGAAGAGAAATGTAAGGAGGCTGGAGAAAGGGACTGATAACATAAGCATCCATAGTAACAAATTGAAGAGAAAATTACTGGATTCAGATTTTTTTATCATTGAGATCAGATTTATGCTTGCAATAGGACTTGTTCAGAGATGAACTATTACCAGAATATGTGGGTGGAAAAATTAGAGGCAACTGTAGAAAGGAGTTTTAAGCAATAGCAGTTGGGTACAGATAATCAGATGAGGGATAAAAAAAAAAAAATTACTTGCCATGATTGTCAGCTGGGATGTGACGGTCTTGGATTTATAGATAGGACTAGAAGAAGGATATAGGCATTAAGTTTCCTTATTCCCCTGACTGCATGTCTGTGCAGGTGCTCAAGGGAGATTGTGGTTTGAAGAACAATTTAAGGCCAAACTTATTCTGGGCAAAGGAAGAACTCTAAAGAGGATGTGACAACCCTACAGAGATTACAAAAGTGAGGGGAAAAGATTACTAGAGATTACTAGGTGCAAAATGTAACCTTGGAGTGATTGTCAGTGTTTAAATATGTTCAAGAGCGTGTATCAATTGCTATTGATTTTCTTCGAGGCTATAGTTTAGTGAAGCAAACAGAACGTAGATTTTCTGTAGAATGAGTAAGTGAGAATCTGAGCTCAGTGTTGCATAGTATTTTCACTGAAAGGGGATGGAGTATAGCAGGTGTATGGAGTGTGGCAACGTGTACTTTGAAGCAGTGCTTTAAAACTACATCACTTAGCGTTGTGCAAAGTACTGCTTTGTCTTGTGTTGCCTGTGAGGCGTGGAGATACTGTTTGCTAATTATTATGTTTGGATGTGGGCATAGGATAATAACTAAATCAAATTTAGATGGAATTGCACAGAGCTAAGCCTGCACTATATTAGGAAAATGTATAAATAACTGAGAAACTATATGAATGAGAGAAGTGTTTTGACGCAATTTATGGAGTGGAGCCCCAGGCTTAATTTTGCCTTAGCTGAAAATTACATAGGGAATAAATCCCAGCAGGACACTTATCATACACATACACGTTTCACACATCAAACCACTAACCTGCTCCAAGGCTGCAGTGCTTGCTGTGATGTAGTTCAAATATACCGGCTATGAAAACTTTCAGAATATGAATCCAGGCACTGGCCAAATCTTACTAAAGCTTTCTGAAGCTCATTTTAAACATGAAAAGTAACACCAAGTTATATGCTTAGGAACTTTGTCTCGTTGGGAAGAGTGTCTTGGGGAAGGTGATATGAAGGGCTCAGAAAGAAGTATCTCTGCCTTCTGTGGACCCTGTAGATAGAAACCTGTTCTCTTAGCTTATCTCCAAGAGGAGTCAAATTCAAGAGAGAATGAGCATAAAGCAAAATCAACATTTAAGAGATTTAAATTATACTTTAGGTTAATGATTTGTTTATTTTGATTAAACTGTCCTAAGGCAGTGGGCCTTATTTCATGATTGTGGTTCCAGACACAATAAATTTCTCAGTAATGTGATTATTTCTGTAGTTATGTGAAGTTTTAGGAAACCTGCTTAACAGAAACAAAACATCTCGGAGAAGACAAACAGGTGCAGTCAAGAGAGAAAAGAGGTTGTTGGTGTTTTTTCATCTTTCTAGTATGGAGCTTCTTAATGAGGTATGCTGGCTGTTTTTTCCTCTCCCTTCTATTCTTGTTTATATTTACCTTTATTTATCTTGTTGAAATACCAAGAAATTTAGGTCAAAATATATCTGGATCCATCTGCTCATCTAGTCTGTTCTTTTACTGCTAGTAGTTATTACATCTTTTAATTAAGTATGTTTAATGACAGTTTACTATATTAATGGGTGGCATCAAGTATCTTTAATTTTGTACATGATGAACTTACTAATGCAGAGAAGGGTTTTTTTTCTAATTTCTATATGTCAAAACAATGATTTAATCTCTTTAATTTGTCAAATTGTAGTCTATATGTCTTACCTGTAACTTCCATTTCATTGTTGTTTTAGGTGAAAACGCAGCTAGGCTCTATAATTTAGCTGCATTCAGCAGAGGTATATTGTTATATTATGACTACAGGAAATGTTTATTCATTGATGCGGTGATCCATTTCAGTTTTGAATCTTGTTAATTATAGTTACTCTTCGGATATAAGAACTTTGTGCTCTAAATCTTATGACAGACTTACAAAATTATAAAGTCCACGACTGACCTTTCAATTCTAGGTTCATCAAATATGTTTTAATTTTTATTTTGGTTTTTGTAGTTGACCATCAATGTTGATGTAACCTGATTTTAAGCAGGGTCTGCAGAATGGTGCAGCAGATGCTTGTCCTGGGAGGTATGACACTAGAAGGAAGGAGCGGATGGTACTGCCTTTAGGATAATTTGCCTTTCATGACCCTGCCAAATCAGGTAATTTGGTTTCACATCAGACAGGCCAAAAATGAATCTATTGGGCTCGTTTTTGAGATTGTATATGGGATGGACTATTTCTTTGACATTCCCCCCACCCCTCTCTGGTTCTCTATGCTAGCCCACTAAGCCCATCAGCCCAACTACGTTATCAGCTGGATTTTTACTTTAGGTACTAGTGATGCTTTGGGAGTGTGTTTAGGGAAGAGTGTCAGGAAATATTTTCAGTGACAGTGGAGCAGACGGTCTTAAGATTAATGATTTTTATCTCTAGCAGGAATAAACTCCCCAGTTATCTTGTACTTTTGTGATCTGTAAAAACTCTGCAGTATTAACAGCATGCACAAATTTAGTATTTCCTTAGACAGGTCTTCTTGGATCCCGACTCTGATTATTTCTGTGTTGTGAGCAGCACTGCTGCAGGTGTAACTTTTGTAGCATGTTGTCTGAGCTACCGCAATATAATCACTTAGCTATCTTTGTAAGAAACGTGTTAGCTTACATTGTTCTTTTTGATAAAACCTATGGCATTGCTCTGGATTACACCCATATGCACGTGTAACAATTTACCTGTGAATCTCCAGTGAGATCACATATGCCAACAATGGCCTGTGAACAAATGTGTGTGCAAGATTGTTTCCTGTACGTCTAGAAAAATAGTGGTATATCTTGTCTACAGTTGCCACATTGACAGCTTGGAGGAAAGCTGCATGAGGTTATGGATTTTCAATTATTCTGTATCAAAAAGTGATTTATCTCACCAGCTTGCTATCAATAGGACAAATAAAGCATATGCCTATAAACAAAACATAATTACATTTTTAAAATCTCTAATAAATTGCAATTATTTCAGAACTTTTTGCAATTAAAATGTCTCATATCTGTGATCTGAAAACAGTATGTGAGAAGAAAAATAGACAAAATAGAGAGAAGGCTTTTACGTACAGTATGTAAAACAGGATGGCTGTCTCGCAAACCCTGAAGGGCACAAGCCTGTGTAACTTTCTACCTGAAAAGCAGAAGCTTCAGAGAGGTAATGGTAACAGTGAGCTGCGCAGCTGTTGTTGAGGCTGTGGCGGTGCAGTCCTGGGTTGTTCTTGCACTTTGCCTTCTTTCAGTGCTTTTATCAGCCAAAGATGTACAGCTGGCCTGGCACTGCTCTGCCTTTGAGCCAGACATACCTCGTGTGCCAGATCCAACCAAACCCAGCTTCATGGCTAACAAGTCTTTGACTATGCCATCTTCTAGAAAGTAGAAAAATTAGATTCATTGGCCTCTGCCTCGAGGGCTCTAACCCACGTCCCTTAGGAGCATTTGGTCTTGCTGCAACTTGGCCTTTTGAAGCTGGATCGCGGTGCAGAAAGCAATGCAAGACTCGTGGGGTCAGAGAGCATTCAGTGTAGTACCTCAGGATTATATCTCTGAGTGTATTTGGGGGGCGCTGTGTGGAGCGGGAATGGGTTGGAATCCAACATTTCATTCTCTCTTTTCGGGGTTATTGCTATTTGGGGGAAAAAACCTCCAAAATCAAGTAACTGCATAATGTACCATCTATAAACAGGCAGGGAGTGGGATATAGAAATCCCTTCTTGAGGTAGTGGGAATCTAATGACTGGACCCCAGAATCAGTCTCTTGCAGTCTCCATGAGTCTAGCATTACTTTCCATGCATAGCATGTGAATCAAACTGCCTTTTATTTTTACTTTTTAAAGGAGAGCCAGGAGATTGTCTCATCCAGTTCCTTGGCAAAAGGCAAGTTTGGCAGTAGTAGTTTTATTTCTGATAGAGATTTGACTGACTTCCTGTTGAGGATAGTCAGCAGTGAAGGATTCCCAGCCTTCCTGGATGGTTTAGGCTCTTCCTAGGCACTGTGCTTAGCAGTAGATGGTTAGTCTTTCCTAATGTCCATCTTTGGAATTTAAGCTCATTAGGTCTTCTGTCCAAGTAGATGCGGAAAGAAGCTTACTGTCTCTCTTTTTCTATTACAGTATGCTTTCATATACTTAAAGGCATGACCCTATTTTTTTCTAAAATAAGTGATTTCTCTAAGAGACAATACAATCTCTTTTTTTTTTTTTTTCTTCCCCTCTAGAGGTTATGGTTTCTTTACCTATGATTGCTGTCTCTGTTCTTTCTGTCCACCTGATCACATTTCTCTAGAAGTACAGTTGTTCAAAGCTGGACATGCTACTCAATTTGTGACCAGATCAAGCAGGAGATTATGTTCACGTGTCTTACTAGTGATGCACTTGTTTGTACATAAGCATTAGGATCTTTTTTTCCGGGAGTACCACATTGTTGACTCATGTTGAGTTCATGATCATTATAACTGCCAAATCTCTTTCTGCAGAGCTGCTGTTATGCTACTCTTTACCCAGATTTTGTTTATGCAGTTGATTATTCCTGACTAATCTTAGAACTCTGCACTGGCCTTGTTTGAATGGCTGCTGTAGAGCAGCAGTTGTGCAGGGGCTTGCAACTGTCTTGTTAGCTTTGTGCACAGCCTTTTGCGTTGTGGCATTACCTGCATCTTTCATATCTTTGAGTATTTTCATTACCAGTATTTCCCTGCTACTGGAATGAATATAACAAATTTTGTACATATGTCGAGTTTGAGATGAACCTCTGATAAATATCCAGTAGTCTTTCTAAACAGTTTTTTACCTAAGTACCAACAGTTCTTGTTAAATCATGTTTTTCTAGCTTGCTTGTGGGAATATCATGAGCAACAGTGTCAAAAGTTCTACCTAGGTCCAGATAAATAACTAGTATAGATCAAGACAGATGATTGCTCTTCAGCATCCACACATGTTACCAGCTGTGGAGGCAGGAAACTACCTCTGTGTATATTCTAAATATTAGTTTTTATTACTAGAAGGCCTGCAATCCCTTCTTTCTTCCATAGGAACTGACATTGGAAATAGTGGGTGTCTCTATCCCAGTGGTGTCTCCTAGGTCTGTCTTGGCAGTCTTTGCCTGATCAGCCTCACCCAGGCAGTTTGGGCTGCGCAGCCTCTCCCGCTGAGTGTGGGTCAGGCAGGAGATGTCAGGCTACTCTGCTGAGCAGCTCTAGCCAAACCTTTTTGACCTGTGTATTACTTCACCAGTTGTACTTCTGCTCCTGTTCATGTCAAGGTTAAGCACATTCTGATTCAGTGACCACTGAATGCTTGTATCTTTTGGGAGAAAAAAGGGGTACTTTAAGACCTAGGGGGGTTTGCATTTTTCCCTTTTAAAAAGGGATGAGGGGCTATGGAGTCCTAAAATAATTGACACTTTGTTTTACAGAAAACTTCTGGTATTTGTTTTATTTGTTTGTTGTTGGGGTTTTTTTGTTCTGGAATGCTGGAGAGAACTAGTAGTGGTGGTGTTACACTAAATCAATCGTGCATGTAAAACCTGTCTAACTCCGTTAGCCCACCAGACTTAGGTAGTCTCTTTTAAAAATTGTTAATGTTAACATCTGTTTAAATCAAGCAATTGGGAGAAAAGCTCCTTTTTATTAATGACTCGTCATCCCTCTTCTCAGGCTTCAGCTTTTTTTCTGCTTTCCATGACTTTTTTTTCTTTATATGGGGTCTATATGGGGTTATGTTACTTGATAGCAGTATTCAAGGTTGCGTTGCTTGCTTATCTTCCTTTTAGGTGATTTGATCTTCTATCATCAAAAAGCTGGCCCCACAAATCAGTTGAGAGCTAGTAAGTGCCTTCCTGGAGCATAGGGATCTCCTCCAAACATTGTCTACGGATCCTAGACATGTGTTCACCCGAAAATAATTCCTGTATCAGTGTTAGCCTTTTTGTTCTAGCTTTAAAATCCACAATGGTTGGACTAAAACCTGAAAACCCCGTATCTATAGAAGACCCTATATCTTACTGAAAAAATATTGAAAGACAATGTGACTTTTGGAAAGTCTGCTGTAGAAAACTCGTGTAATTAGTGGAAGGGAAGTGTCAGTTTGAATATGGTTTTACAAAATTAATTACAAATATCTTGATCACATCTTCCTCTGTTTTCCAATACAGAATTTTCTTCCAAAATAGAATCAAAAGGTTCTGAAGTCTCTAAAGTATTGCATTCATTTGTTATAATACAGTATTTTCAATCTTCCTTGTACAACAAGCTTATGACTCTTCTTTCAAAAGTTCAGGATTCTTTCACTAATTTATTTGAAAAGTGATATTTAAAAAAAAAAAAACATAGCACAACTTAAATCTTATACCAGTTGATCTAAGTGCCTGCCATAATTCTGTCTGGGTTTTGAAATAAGCATCAAAAACTGAGGAAAATTTGATTCTTTTATGCCCATTATCTAAAGTTTAAAAGCAAATAAATACATGTGCTTTCTCATTATTTTAATGAAATACAGGGTCATCAATTCTGACTCTCTTTGCATTTTCCATGAATTTGTCAATTTTTTTATCGGCTCTGTCTTGCTGATGGAGTGGAAGGAAGGAGAGACTGAGATTTAATTAATCTTCTTTGATATTTAATTTTTTTATTTAGTATCTTGGAGATCCAAGGATCTCCAAACAATAATCAATCAAAATCACTCCCCTCTGTCTATCCTCAGTGGAACCGTCATAATAACCAATTAATACAGCCCTAAACTAGACAGAAAAGTAGTGATTAGCCAGTACAAAAATTGATTGCAATTAGCTAAATTCTGGTGTAGCAGAAGTCACCAGTTAAAGCCTTTTTGCAAAACAGGTGTAGGATTTGGCTTGCTCAAAATATGGGGGTACAGCAGAATTTTCACTTTGCTTTAGGCCTTTTCTGACCTTGACTAAGGGACAAAGGCTTTTAGACACATTTTTAAAATGACCTGTCATGGTCAGTTAACTGATAATGTATCATTTAACCACAAAAATTGTCCGTGTGCATTGCTTCCCATAATTTTCTATGGTTCCACTTCTTTTGAAGTATTATGCCCTAAAATCAAAGCGCACGCACACACACAACTGCAGAGTTTTAGAAATACACAGTGTTATTCTGGTGACACCAGGTGTTGAAAGTAAAAAATGTAATGCATTATGTATTCAGAAGCATGCCTTTATTAATTGATAGTTGTTGTGGAGTAAATGGTGAACCAGTGAAGGTTTGTCATTTGACAATAATTTATCTATTTTAAAAGAAATTTTCACATGTTGAAAATCAGAAGTGATTTGTTCATCACCTGTCTTTTTAAGCAATATCAAAAGGACAAAATTAAATTCTTGTATGGTTTCTCTTCATCCTATGTCTTAAGTAATATGCTGTTTCTTGATTTACATCTAGTGTAACTCTAATTATATTATTTAATTTTTCTTTAGTTAATTAGCATCAGTAAGTGATTATTTGCTTAAAGAACACAGAAGTAAAATTAATTGAGATTTCCAAATGTCCCTAGATACTGTCTGTCAAATCTGAGACAAATGGTGTTCAGAATAATAACATATTCCTGTATTTGGGGATTGGGAGTTACCAGAGACTGCTGTACTACGTGATATTTGGGCAGGGGGAGTGGCATTGGGAGGGCAGTGATTGACTCGTTCAAGAGCTGAAATGTAACTTCCTACTGCCAAGTTGGACTAAGCAGTTATTTAATAATGTTCAGAGCATTTTCAACATTTTATGGATAATGTTCATCTTTAAAATTTTCAGTTAACATCTTAAGTCCAAAAATACGATATTTGGTTAATCTGTAAAATCATCCCTTCTCACTTTAGCTTCCCATTGTGAAATGTGTTTGACGTGAAGGGTGTACAAGTGTTCACCCAGAACTACCTCTTGAAACTCCCAGGCCATAGTTGCTATGAGCCAAGACCTTTCAGTGGAAGCAGTCTGTTTTTAAAAGCATGGTGCTGACTGCTCCATGGTATTTAGTGAAGGCTCTTCTCTTTAGTTGTGGCATAAAAATAAATTATAAATGGTGGTTATAAATTTACTTTAAATTAGGAGGAAAGTTGCTAACAAGAAGAGCAGTTGGTTTTATATATCAGTTTGTGCTGAGAGGAGGTGTGTGTTGAAAATGTCTGTTGATCCCAATGCAAGAAGAACGTTTTCACTTAGAAGGATAGAGAGGTCTTGGAGCTTGCTCTTCCTGTCCTACTCATCCTGTTCACTGACACTGAAATTGGAAAAAGTGAAAGTATAAGGAAGTGAATTGGAGGATACTCCACATACTGCTGGGTATTTGGGACCTATTTGGAAAGGTGGGATCCCAATAAAGCAGTGAAATAAAATAACACCCATTGCAGCAGGTATGAATTGTTTTCCTCATTTCCAGAGCAAACCCTGGAAAAGGATGAATATAGTGTTTCCGTTGTCACTTCCGCCTCATGTCCCACAGTATAGGCAGTGGATACGAGTTTGGCAGTTACCCTTTTCATGCTGAAGTCTGTGCATCCCCTTTGGTCTGCTCTGTTGACTACTAAGGTAGCCGGTTTTGCCATGCTCTTTTCTCATAATTTTGTCCCATGTTTGGGGTGTGTGAGGAGGCTGTTGTGGGGAGATATTAAAGCTAGTCAGAGGATATGCTAATTTATATTTGAGGCTTAATCACCTTTGCTTGGGATCTGCTCCAGTCCTAAATTGGCTACATCTTAAGATCTAGCCTGAGGCATTCAGAACATTTTATATCGTAATATTCCCTTGTCTGCCCTCCACACTTCTCTTCCCAACACAAAGTTCAGACTGATGGATAGGTGTACTTGGACACTCTCCTAGATATTTGAATGCCTTAAGGTACGTGGGTTTGCTCTGATGTGCGCCCAAAGTAACTTTGAAGACTTTCGTCCCTAGAATGCTGTTTTTATCAAAAAAAAGAAATGCTTTTTCAGCTACTCTATATGCTGTCATGATGCAGGAACATATTGCAGATGGAAACCACCTGGTTTGTAGAAGTAAAATCCTTCACAAAATTACCTGGTGCTGGTAAATGTGAAACTTTTAGGCGCACAGGATCACCTTCAAATCATTAAATACAGACATCCGTAACTGCAGAAAAAGAAGTAATAGATGTTTGCCCTAAGATAATGCAACTTACACAACTGTAAAAAGAATAACAGTCTGTATTTGCAAGTCTAAGCCATTCCGTCTCTTTATTTTTAACCCTATAAAATAGCGATCAAGGAAACGAACAACTTTCCCATCTGTGCACTTGTTGAATCTTTCATTGATGTTTCTGAGTGCAGATGAGGTCACTTTCTTGCGATTTTTCTAAATGAGATTTTACTGGTACCTTTTATGATGTCTCCAGTGTTCCCTTGAAATACTTGTTCCAGCTGTGCTGCCCTCTTACAACCATGTCATCTTGGTGTCTCTTGTAGCTGATGAGGATGATGTCCTGTGCTGGTATTTACTTCCAACATCGATGTGCGCATTCATGTGAGAAGAGGGAAATCTCTGAATGGGAATGGTTGGAAAATGAGCATCTGACTTCCTGAGGACTGCAAAACATACATGATTCTTCTTGAGTATTATTTTTTTCCTGGCCTGCAGCTTGGCTTCGTTCACTTGTCATTCTGTGATCGACCAAAATATGCAAGTGTTTCCTTTTATGACAAGGTCACCCATCTAGTTGATCAAGGGAAGCTAGTAGATGTGGTGGTTTTGGATTTTAGCAAAGCTTTTGATACTGTCTCTCACAGTATCCTTATGGACAGGATGTCCATATGTCCAGCACACAGCTAGACAAGTCATAATACATTGCATGAGCAATCGGCTGACGGGTTGAGCTCAAAGAGTTATAGTAAATGGGGTTACATTGGGCTGGTGGCCAGTCACCAGTGGGGTTCCCCAGGGCTCAATTTGAAGGCCAGTGCTCTTTAATGTTTTTATAAATTATCTGGACGCAGGAATTGAACCTACATTAAGTAAGTTTGTTGATGGTATTGAACTAGGAGGAGCTGTGGACTCCAGCGAGGGTAGAGAGGCCTTGCAGAGAGATCTGGATAGACTGGAGAGCTGGGCAATCACCAACCATATGAAATTTAACAAGAGCAAGTGCCGGATTCTCCACCTGGGACAGGGTAATCCTGGTTACACATACAAATTGGGGGATGAGAGACTGGAGAGCAGCCCCATGGAAAGAGATCTGGGGGTTTGGGTTGATGGCAAGTTGACTATGAGTCAACAGCGTGCCCTGGCAGCCAAAAGGGCCAACCGTGTCCTGGGGCGTGTCAAGCACAGCGTAGCTAGCTGGTCGAGGGAGGTGATTGTCCCACTCTACACCGCACTGGTGCGGCCCCACCTCGAGTACTGTGTGCAGTTTTGGGTGCCTCAATATAAGAAGGACATTAAACTATTGGAGTGTGTCCAGAGGAGGGCAACCAGGATGGTGAAAGGCCTCGAGGGCAAGACTTACAAGGAGAAGCTGAGGTCACTTGGTTTGTTCAGCTTGGAGAAGAGAAGGCTGAGGGGTGACCTCATCGCAGGCTACAACTTTATCAAGGAGGGCAGTGGAGGGGAACGTGTTGAATTTGTGTGTCCAAAGAAGGGCAGCAAAGCTGGTGAAGGGTCTAGAAAACAAGTCCTATGAGGAGTGGCTGAGGGAACTGAGGTTGTTTAATCTAGAGAAGAGGAGGCTCAGGGGAGACCTTATCGCTCTCTACAACTACCTGAAAGGAGGTTGTAGCGAGGTGGGCGTCAGTCTCTTTTCCCAAGTAGGAAGTGATAGGACGAGAGGAAATGGCCTCAAGTTGCACCAGGGGAGGTTTAGATTGGATTTTAGGAAAAATTTCTTCACCGAAGGGATTACCAAGCATTGGAACAGGCTGCCCAGGGAAGTGGTTGAGACACCATCTCCGGAGGTATTTAAAAGATGTGTAGATGTGGTGCTTAGGGACATGGTTTAGTGGTGGACTTGGCAGTGTTAGGTTTAGGGTTGGACTGGATGTTCTTAAAGGTCTTTTCCAACCTAAATGATTCTATGATTCTGTGATCTCCTCTCTCTGGTAACCAGCGATAGGACACGAGGAAACGGA
Organism: Fregata magnificens; assembly: GCA_013389945.1. NCBI lineage: Eukaryota > Metazoa > Chordata > Aves > Suliformes > Fregatidae > Fregata > Fregata magnificens. Next base: position 33,919 of record WAAD01030051.1, read on the forward strand.
ATGAATCTGCGTTGGGGGAAGTTCAGATTGGACATTAGGAAAAGGTTCTTCACCAAGGGGGTGGTTGGTCCTTGGAACAGGCTACCCAGGGAAGTGGTCATGGCATCAAGCCTGTTAGAGTTCAAGGAGTGTCTGGACGATGTTCTTAGTCATATGGTTTAGTTTTAGGTAGCCCTGCGAGGAGCAGGGAGTTGGGCTTGATGATCCTTATGAGTCCCTTCCCACTTGAGATATGCTATGATTCCTTCATTGCCTTCAAGTGATGAGTCCCCAGAAGTTCTTGTCAGTGGTCCCTGAGCATATGTTTCTGCACCTTGTATCATTAAAAGCCATCTTAATTCAATTACACAGTTCATAGGCCTTCTAATATGTCTGTAGCATGAACCAGTCCTCCTCAGGATGCATCACACACAGATGTAGTAGGTACAAAACTGCTTGCTGTAGCAAGACCACTAATAAATAAAATAACATTGATTCCTGAGGAATATGACTAGTAACTTCTGTCTGTGCTATATACTCCTTATTTTAATATAGTCCATTATAATCTTCCCTTAACTAACTCCTCACTCATACACAGTTCTTCCCTATGACTTGGTTTGGAGATGTTTTCACTGCCTATTAAATGAAGTATTTTACTTGGCTCCAAGTCTATTGCGTTATCCTTGTCAAAGAAGGTTGTTCTAATGACATTGGTCTGGCTTTTTTGCATTCAGAACCCCATTGCATGTTATTCCCCTTCTCATTTACATCCAGTACTTGATTCTGCTCCTCTTCCTTTATCAAGTTAGTAACAGAAATTCCTTCTCAAAGGTCACTGAAAAGAGGCTGCACAGCACATATAAGGCTATTTTCATTTATATAATTATTTTATTTGTAAATAATCCTGTCTCTCATAAATGTCTATATAATTTAGATTATTAATATTATATAATGTTTTCCTATTACAGCCAGACCGCTGGTTTAAGATGCCTTTCATTAAGGCTTCCTTCCAGGGATCCTAGACACTGCTAAGGAGACCTTCAATTAGAGTAAATTCTGTGTGCCATTGTAAAACTAAAATAGCTTTTTTTTGCAATTGCAAATGTGTATCATCTTAAGAGAGATGGAATTATTTCCATCAGTATTTCTTGTGAGCCTCTTGTGGCTCCAGGAGAAGATTTAAGGGCTTGCGTAGCTGGTTTTCCTTGTTCTTCAGTAAATACAGACCTGTGTTCAATTTTGCATCAGACTCCAGAACCTGGTTCTGCATCAGAGACCAAACCATTCCTTACCTAAAAGTAAACGTTTCATTCAACACATCCTTACAGGACACAAACCAACCAATTAGGAATTTCTTGTCTTCTTGCTTATCTTTGACTCTACCAGGCAGGAGGATATTTGAGATTCTGGTCAGTATGTCTTCTGGATCTGAAAGCAATTATTCCAGTGCCTTGCTGAGTGCCATTTCAGGCTTTTTTGGATGCCCCCAGAATATGTATTTGTTTCTTCTGTATAGAAGATAGCAGGCCAGTAAATCTATTTACTTTGAGATAAGGATGCTTTCCCAGTTGATGAAGAAAGAGATGAGGTATGTTTCAGATTTCATTGCAGGACTTCGCAAGTCTTTCTTGGAGAACAAAAATCAAGACCAGGACAGTTGAAATAACTCATTAGTTTTCTTTTCATGATGATCTGTGATTTTTTTTTTTCTCTTTTCTATAGTAAACTCAGCACTAATTTCTAAACAGAAGTGAGATGCCTCAGTGGGACTGAAGTAATTATATACATCTGTTCATGGTTCTTTGTAGTTTTGATTTGGTGTTCTGTTTTGGTTTCTATTTTCTTACTTTGATTATATCAGAAAATGGTGGGAGAGATTTGTTGCAGAGATATGGATTGGGTTTTTATTTTTCACTTGCATTGAGCTGCAAGCTGAAATTCACTTAAAAAAAAATATTTTTATTAAATAAAACTACCTGCATAGCTTATCAAAGTAAAACTTGCATACACATTTAATTAATTAGGTGAATAAAATAACTGCAGTTAGTGAATTACAATAGAATCATAGAATCATTTAGGTTGGAAAAGACCTTTAAGATGATTGAGTCCAACCATTAACCTAGCACTGCCAACTCCACCACTAAACCATGTCCCTAAGCTCCATGTCTACACATCCTTTAAATACCTCCAGGGATGGTGATTCAGCCACTTCCCTGGGCAGCCTGTTGAGCTGATTTGTTTTGTTACCAGTATGTCACATGTTAAATATTATGCTTTTCCACAAATTTGATTCATAGACTGAAAGGATGGTACAAGCCTCCCTTCTTTAAAAAAAACAAAACAAAACAAAAAAATACCAAAAAACCAACAACAAAAAAGGCAAAAAACCAAACACTAACCCTCCCCCCCAAAGAAACCCCCCCATAATCCGTTTATTAGCTTTAAAAAAATCAACCTGAATAAATCAAGTGGAAGGAAAATATTTCTGTGTATCACAGAAAGAAGATCTGTTAGAATTTTTTCATCTTTTCACGTTTTCCACTGTTTGTCCAATGCCTGTCGCCAGACCAGCAGTTTGACTTGCTTCAGAGCTGTAGCCGCAAACCAGTGATTCTACAATTCTCCATTATTATTATATGAATACTCCACTTTTCCTTTTGTGCACCCTTAGTAACCTCAGCTGCGGTCCTCCAAATGTCAGGAAGGGCCTCTTCTTCCACTGCTACCTAGTGGCATATGTACAAATCAAAAAGCATTCATGTTAGTATATCTGCTATGAGTGTAGATATACCTTATTATTCACTACTCCTTCTGAGCCTCACAGAATTTGCATGACCCTGTTTCCGAACAAACGTGTTGGCCATTACCCCATGCCATCTGTACCCTTCCTGGTTGAATATCTAAAATACTGTTTGTGTTTAAATCTGGTGGTTCCTCCAGTACAGCTGGTTTTAATCTTTCTCTCTCCTTTTCCATGGGCCACTAACGCTTTATAAGCAAAGCATGGCTCTGTGTAGAAAATCCTTGTGTGTATATGTGGATACTGTAAATGTGTATAAATTTTTTATAAATTAAATTTGTATTTTAAATTTATTATAAATAAATGTGTGTGTATAGAAGGGCTTTCCTTGGCCCTTAAAAGCAGCCTGTAGTTCCCCAAGGAATCACAGGCTGAAAAGAACAGTCTATCGGGGTTTTCCGATGCTTCATTTCCGCCATGTTGGTCAAAGGTTTGTGTTTCAGTAGCTGGTCCAGGCTGGGGTAGATAGGTGGTTTCTGGAGAAAAAATAGTGCAGTGTTATGTGACGCTGTTCCTAGATTTATACCTGGATTTTCTGTTTGGCTCATTTAGCGGAGCAGATTTTGTTCTCCGAACGTCTGTGCTTTCGTTTGGTTTTTAGCGAGGTTTGAAGAGCATCATGTTGCAGCGACCCCTCTGCATGGTGCTGCGAGGCTCTGGCACCTCGGCTTATCCCGGTGAGCTGTCCTGCCGCTGCCTGCAGAGCCGCTGTCCGGAATGGCCTCCCGCTATTCAGTCGGGACGTCTGGAGGCCTGAGAGGCACCGCCGGGCACTTGCAGAGCTGCCGGGTCTTGCCTGGAGAGAGCATGTCTTGCCAGCAGCCCCGTGCTGTGGCACCTCCACGCCGGCCGGAGCAAAGGCATAAGATGGACTCCAGAGCCACAGGCTCCTGCCGGCAGGAGGCTCCTGTTGCTGACCAATAGGATTTTATTTAACATCTTTCCAGGCTCAGTCGCGCTCCCAAGGGACGAGGGGCCAGTGCTGTGCCATGACCTGGGCACCTCTCCCCTCCTTACAGAGCATCCTTGTGCAGCCGTTCCCCCTTTTCCCTTGTAGAAAGGCACTTCACAACCTTGCACAGATCTTATCTTTTCTCTCTTCCCCTTCTCTCTCTCACCATCTTTTCAGTGTAGAAAAATACGTTCCCATGCCTATGTACTCAAAGTGTTTACCATCTTTCGCAGGCCGGGATGCTCTTCTCGGTCCAAAACAGCCAACTGACCGCTCCGGGTATTGGCATGTAAATCAGTGTGCTGACCTCGTGGGGAACCCTTCCAAGCTGCAGGCTGTGTCCTGAGTTTCAGGATGTCGGCAGTTTGAAACCCTGGGCTATGCTCTGCATGTCAATGATGGAAACCACTTCAAATTCACGGTAGCATCCGAAACGGTACCAGCAGCAAGGCTGGCATAGCAAGGCTGCCCTATCAAAAGTTGTTTTCTACTTTTTTTCCTGTAACGGTGATCTGATGTTTAAAGTTAATGCCCCTTTCTTTTTTTTTTCTTTTTCCTTTTGTGTAGATATAACAGTTTAAGCATCTGTACTAAAGGTGCAAGGATGAGACATTTCTATGTATGTCATTTAAATTAATTGTCACGTACTTGAAACAGCATCATAAGGACCCACCATGCTGAGTGGGATTTTGAGAAGCCGTCTAGTCTGCTATCTTCCCCTAAAGCAAGATTAACTATAGCATCCATGCTAGTTTGGACAAATACTTATTTTTCAAGGGTTCCAGTTTTCAAGGCTTCAACACTTGGATTTTCAGTAAACGCTTCACACCGCAGTTGCCACGCAAGTATAAGATGCTTAAGGTATCGTCATGTTCTTCCAAAACATCAGTCCGTTGCTCAGTAGCAGTCAAAAAGGCTTTGGAGGGAAAGGAGTGTGAACAAAACAGGAGACATGATTTATATCTCTGTATAGATCCATGGTTTATCTGTTTTCAAATATTTCAGCTCTGGTTTTCCTGTCTCAAAAAAATATAGAACCAGAAAAGTTAAGAGGAAGAGGTGGCAAAGATGATCGCAGGTAAGGAGTGTTTTCTGTTCTGTTTAAATACATGTGGACTTGGTTAGCCTAGAAGAGAGCAAGAGCTGAAAAAGTATCTGGTGGCATGGAGGAGGTGCACAGAGACCCCTGACTCAGAGGAAGAGCTGTCAGATGAAGCAAGCAGGTGTCAGGGGGAAAAAAACCCAAAGTAATTTGCATCTCGTGCACCCACGGGGAGTTGAGGCGTGGGGCTGCCTGCCGCGGGCTGCTGCCGTTGCTGACCGTTCACAAAAGTGGTCATGCGAGCTTGCAGGAGGAAAAGGCCTTTATGCACCACGGCGCTTGTTGCCTCTGGCTTTGGAAGGGTCTGGACCAAAGTCTGGAAACGCATCGCTTTCACCTTGCCCTGTTCTTGTGCTCTTGCTGAGGTATCTGCTGTTGACCACCCTCATATAGGGAACACTGGGCTCTCAAGCCTTTTTGTGGTGACTTCTTATGGTTGTTCTTATGCCCTGTCTGTTCCTATGATTGGAAAGCTGTTCCTATCCATGTTAATTATTCCGTGCAGAAATTTTGGCTGTCTGTGTGTTCATGTATGCGGAGAACCAACTGTCTTTTCTGTAAAAACTTTACCCGTATTTGTAGGTGATTATGCCCCATCTTGTCAGCTCCTGTTTAAGCTCCTGCTTGTTCAGTCTGTGCCCCAAAAAACCAGTCCTGGACTCAGTGCTCTGCCCTGAGCTCTTTCTAGCTACTTTTGTAGTCCACAAGTTTCTGAATTGTGGTAGCAAGAACTTGATATAATATTCTGTCTGAGGCTCATACAATAATACTTGCTATTAATACTAGCACAAACCAGTCAATTCTCTTGGGGGGACAACTTCCCCTCCCCCCCTCCCCCCCCCGACTCAATTTGTCCACATCCATTGACTTTCCATTTTCTTCATCCTCTTTTTCTTGTCCTTCTAATGTGCTGGCAATCCCCTCCTGTCTCTGCGCTGTCTAGAAAATTAGTCTGTTTATCAGTCTAACAGTGTATCCAGCATGTTTCTGCATTGCATCCCCAGCATCTTTTTTGCATGCGGTGGTTTTATCTGATTGTCACTTGGAGGTCTCTGTAGCTGCTCCTAACAGTCACTTTGGGAATGAAACTCTTTCTGATAGTAGTAAAAATTAATCTAATGAAATTTCTCTATGCAGTAGAGTTGAAAGTGATTTGAAACTGTTTCAAACAGACAAAAGGCAAATGTTTGCTGTGATGCCAAATGGGCGCGAGGCACGTGAGCAGCGCTGTGATTGATGCTTGTCTGAAGGGAAGGCATCCTCGCTCTGCCTCCTGGTCATAAACACCTCCAAGATATTCCAGCTTAAGCGGAGGCATATTTGTTGGTTTTGGGATGTAAACTATCCAAAAGTGAAATTAAAAGTATCTGCAAAGTAGGTTCAGTGGCATTTCAGGTAGTGCCCAGTAGTGTCCAGCGTGGCACTGGTTACTCTAATACTCTTGTTTGTTTTCACAAACCGGCAGCTCGCCGTTTCTGAGCGGACGACTGCTGCGAGGAGACCGTAACCTCTTGATTTCAAAAGAGCCATCGTTTCACTGGTGCCTCTGTGGTTAATGTAAGAAAGGTGTCTTGCCATAAACTTTTTCCGAGATATTCAGCAAGGTTGGAAAGGGGTCGGACCGGGCAGGAAGCCCTTGTCTGTGCTATAAAGAAAATAGCAAGCAACAAAATGAAAGCATCAAAGGACCAACAGGATGCGGTCCCAGGAGTCCTCTCTGGCATGTTAGTCCTTCTTGAAAGTTAGCATTGAGTAAAGAGTGACCTTAAAACTCACTTCATTCAAACAGACTGGGCTCAAGTTTAAAGTTCAAGGCATTTTGTTTTTTCACCTGTTTCCTACAGTTTTAAGAAACTTCTGAAGAATTAGTGTGTAACTATATCTGGTCACCGAGCCAATGTGGAGAATTTTTCTCAAGGGAAAATAATGTTACTGTATGGAGGGAGAGAAATGGATACTTTCTGAGTTGGGAGAAAAAGTTTCAACAAAACAAAACCAAAACCCCTGCTACCGCAATTGCAAACAGCCCTGGAGCTGGCATAGCGCACATGCTATTTCTTATTTTACTTTCAAAAGAAGCTGGTAGGATCCAATAATTGTCTGAGTCATGGTAAAAAGATGTTTATTGTCGATGCTGATGCTGCTTGGGAAGCGAGGTCTTGTTTGGGGCACAACCTGGGAGCAAAGAGCCTGGTTGTGGCAGTTCAGCATCATCTCCAAGTGCATGTTGACTGAGCCAGCGACTGGCCCCATGGCCACCCATCCCTCTCTCACCGCGCTGGAGCTGTTGGGCCCGGAGAGGGAAAACTAAAGCCCTGACCTGAAACTCTACCGGTAGGCGAGGGCAGACATGGATACGGTGATGCAGCCCTGCCACCGCTAATGCTGAGTGGCAACCCAGGCTGCTGGCCAGCACCAGTTACGGGCCGCTTTTATTTTCAGCCAACAGCATCTTCTACCTGGGTGATCCTAAAATAGTTACTTTATTTTCTGATCTTTGCATCTTGTGTAACAAAGCGACTAGTAATAGATCCCGTGAGCGGTTCAGCAGGTTATCTTTCATACCTAAAAGAAATAGTTTGAAGAGATGACATACAGATTTCATTTGCATTTCCCCATGCCATCAAATTTTAATGATTCTGGCATTAATATTTCATGAAAGTACCTTCTGAATGGGTTTGTTTTGTCCTGGCAGCTAATACTCAGTATAGAGTCTGGGGAGGTTTTTGTTTGGTTTTTGGTGGGTTTTCTTTTCCTCTTAGGTGGTTTAGTGTAGGTAAGAAGTGTCAAACTGGATTAAACGAGAAAAGGCAACTTCTTGTTGGTGATTCAGCGAAGGGATGCTGTCTATAACTCTTTTCAGCTGCTTAATGGAAGTCTGTGAAATGACCCTCAAATAAAAATCTGCTCTTTACTCTCCTGCCACAAGGTGGCTAAAAATGTTTGAAAGCCCACGATATGTGAGTGCTAGAAATGATGCTAATACATCTAAGAGCCTTTCTGCAGCGCAACACACGGTGCACAGGAGACCAGATTTATTGCACAGAAAATTGTATACCTCTTATCTATATGGAGCGACGTTCAGAAAATGTTTTTACCAAGTTTATTTCAATCGCTCCTCAGCCGCGGTTGTCTGGGCTTGGCTTTGGGTTGGTTTTTTTTTTTTTTTAATAGAAGGAGAAGTCACTGTGCCCAGCCCAGCCCGCGTGAGCGACGGGGCTGCAGCAGTGTGATGGGGAGTTCAGCGGCCGCCTGCCCGCGAAGCCACAGCTCTGCCAGTACATCAGCCTCACGGCTCTACGCAAACTGTGGCTCAAACTTCAGGTTCCCAGTCCATCTCCATTTGTACTGCCTGCTGAATCTGTCTACTCGAATGCTAAATTGGAAACACTTAATCCAAACCAGGGTTAGCAAAGTTTGTTGTTGTTGCTGAATTTTATGGGCCCTGCACTAGGATGACAGATGTGTCGCTTTAAATCAGTAGCGTTTCCAAATAGCCGGCTGCTGTGCCATCAGAAATGTGTACTTCGTTTTCACCAATTTCAGGAGGGGTAACACTCTTCCCTGCAAACTTTTTGGAAGCTTATCTCCAGCTGTACAGTAGGGATAGAGCTTTTGTTTAATGGAAATGAATCATATCTTTTTCTTACAGATGCACCACTCTGTTGAGTTTATGTGCGTTTTAGGTTTCCCTTTTTATTTTTTAACTTATTAACTCTGACAAGTAACCTCTTGGTTGTGAACAATTTAATTCACAATTCATTTTTCTGATTCAAAGTGAACACGAGTGCCCTAATCCCCTAATGGGAATTAATTGCATGTTTCAGTGCTTAACTCTGATTCTTTCTCAATCCCCACTGGGACAAGTTTCTTCCTGAAGGATCTGTGTTTGTTGTTCAAAACACAATCTGAAAGGTAATGATTTTTCTTATAAAAGGGAGTCAGACCGACTGAATATTAATGCTCTTTTTATTGTGAGGGAGTGAGCTGCATCCAAAAAACTCGTTTATGTCATGAAGGATAAATTACACTGAAGTATATCTGATAAAATACAGGGGGGGGAAAATCAGCGCGGTCTTTTTTTCCTTAAGTGAAAGCTGTTCGCCAGTAAATAAAGGCACGCACTGGTTTTGGTTGGAAAACTGTATTCTGTTACAGAGAAAAACTGTTTACTTCACCAAGGGGGACAGTGCTTTGCTACCTATTAAATGACACTCCTCTTGGCTAGCAACATACCCCTTTGGATAACCAACCTGATCTAACAGTCTACTAAAATAAAAGTAAATAGCAGAAAATACATTAAGTTTCTACTTCCTGTCTGCTTTTAAAGATTTTTCAAACTTGAAATCGGCTCCTCTGATGCTGGGTGCCTGGTGAGTAGCTGCCAGGTGGCCGTGTTGGGTGACAGAGAGGCAGGCTCTGCCCAGTCAGTGACTGAGGGCAAAACGTGGGAAACCGTCAAACAGTGCAGAACTGCTTCTGCCCTACAGAAATGATGGGGGATGAACAGGGCACAGCATGAAAAATAACCCAGGAACTATGACGGTACCTTTTTTTTTTTCCTCCCCCTACCTTTCAGTAACGCCAGGCTTTTATCCCATTTCAACCAATTGTGAGTGTTTTATGCTCACGGGTAAATGTTGAACGTCATTCAGGGTCTGTTTTCAAGAGATGGCTAGCACGTCTGCAAATGGGCTACTTCAGGCAGAGGTGGCTTAGCATTTTTGGGTATCTGGGGAAGACAGGAGCATGGCGTTACCTGGCCTTTCTGCCAGCAGCCCTAGCTTCCAGTTTTGTTAGCACTGAAATACCACATTTCNCCTCAGATGGGAAAGTTGAGGTGCTTGTGAAGACCACAGTGTCTGGCCTTACCAGCTCTGTAAATGAGGTTTGTCACCTAAGATTTATCAGCAGCACCGAGGAGAGCCGTCGTCATTCCCCTCCCATGAAGGAGCAGGACAGATGTGTCCTTTCAGAGCACACCCACTCGCTTGGGATGTGGTTGCTGCAGGCCACCCCGCTTCGCTCCCCAGAGCCGCAGCTTGCTGTTCAGCGTTTGTCAAGTCAGCAAGTGGGACCTCGGTGCTGGGGTTACCGAAAATCCTTCAGCATGTCCATGAAATGACTCAACGCCAGGTTAAACTTGCCCCGCTGCCGCGCCAGCATGCCTCATTTTGCTTGTAAGATCTGGCGTGAAAGCCTTTTCATCCCTCTTCGTGACAGACAGGTCCTCTGTTCGTCTCGGTGGTGTCCTAGTTTGTATGTAGTTAGCTTGCTGCAGCTACAAGCATTGTGCTGCTTGCTTTTCTTTTCCCTCTTTTTTATTAAGACTGGTTTTTTGAAAAAATGTCCTTGAATGTGTGCAACTGCAGTGCAACAGCACCAGAAGTTTGACTGCACTTAATTTGCTTTTGGATTATTAATGCCACTGTGCTTTATTTTACCATGAAACAAGACACTCAACTTCCCAACTGCAGCCAGGCTCTTCTGTCACTGAGTAAAATGCTGTTTCTCAAATACTGAGTGCGACCACGGTGAAAAGAGAGCCTGAGCAGAAGAGGGAGGGAAGCAGGCACTTCCTCTGGGCGCACTGAGCTGCACCCGGAGGCGGCAATGCCAGGTGTCCTAGGTAGTGTGTGTGACCATCAGTCCAGGCTTTAAAAAAACACCCCCCCACACCCCAACAAGGGAAAAAAACCTGTGGCTTCACTCCTGCAAGTTTTAATAACCGGGCTTGACCTGGGCTACTTAAACCATAAACACGGTGAAGCAACATAGTAAGGGTGTTTGCGTAGCTGAGCCGAACCATGATCTTTTTATTCCTTCCCCCTCCCCTAAAGAATGTGCTAAGTTGAGCTTGTTTCCATCATGGGGATGGCTCCCTGGGTTGCTTTTGGGGTTGTTACTGAGCATGACACCACACTTACTGCAGCACGGCTCCTGTAATGGTGAGAAGGAAAAAAATTGAGGTTTGAAGCTTTTCCTGGTGCTCAAGTGGTGCGTTGGCTGTTGGGATTCCTTAGCAAAATCATGGGATGTAATTTGATTACAGCAAAGAACTGCAAGGGTGACTCTCCCTTGGTACCTGTTTTTCACTGTTAAAGTTTTTGACTGAAAAGTTTTTAAAAAGATACTTGAATTTGGTATGATTTTTAAACGAGGTGTAGGACTATGAGACCTCTTTTGCGTGTGCCTGAAGAATCTTGCGTGTACAACGTGTCTTGGCGTGGGTGCAGTTCTCCAGAGCGTTGGCCAAAGCAGCCACGCAGGTAACATATGCCCTTGTCTTTCAGCTGCTTTTGCAGGTATGATGGCTCGTGTCTTTGTCTACGGCACACTGAAAAAGGGCCAGCCCAACTACAAGCACATGATCAACACAGCCAAGGGGCTAGCAAAATTCCAAGGAAGGGGCCGCACGGTGGAGAAGTACCCACTGGTGATTGCAGGAAAATACAACATTCCTTACATGCTGAACATCCCGGGAACAGGACACCACGTTGCTGGGGAGATTTACTCTGTTGACGACCAGATGCTGCAGTTCCTGGATGAGTTTGAAGGCTGCCCAGACATGTACCAGCGTACCCTGATGAGAATCGAGGTGGTGGAGTGGGAAGGGAAGGGCGGCGCGGGCGAGGCGCGGCCAGCTGCCGAGGGTGTCGTGGAGTGCTTCGTGTACAGCACGATGACGTACCCACCCGAGTGGGTTGGCCTCCCCTACCATGACAGTTACGACTCCTCGGGGAAACACGGCCTCTCCTACGTCCTACGCGAAAGCCGGGATTAAAAATGGGAGATAACACAGCCCAGCTGAAGACGTAGTACTAAGCACGTGTTGATCAGTAACCTTTCCAGGAAAGCTGTAATACCTTTCTATTAAAACACAGGATCTCTTGTAACCTTCCCAGCCCAGGACCCTTGGCGCTAGTGTTGAAGTCTTGTAGGCCCAGAGATGGGGACTCCTCCCCAGCTAGTCGGTGTCCTCCTCGCCCCCGCTAACCTGCTGCGAGTAACTGGGTTTGCATGAGGCGTAAAATAACTCTATCTGTGCACATCGGTTCTGGGGTCTAATAATTATTTGCTCAGTCCCCCCCCTTTGCCTTAGTGCATGACTGAAGTCAGTGAAAGGCAGAGGAACAGACTAATTTTTTTTTTTTTTTTACCTGAATTGGCAAATTTTCTTGTGTAGTTCTCCAAGGTGGGTGGAATAATGATGATACTATTGCACTAACAGCTGAAACTGATTTTAAAAAAATCATGTCTGCAAACAAAGTAAAGCACAACTCACGTTTAATATTGACTTGTAATGGTATTTAGTAGGTTACTGACTGACTATAAACGAGGAGATGACCATATAGATACTATGCACTTCAAGACAAATACAAAATTGCTGGAGAAATAGAGAAAATATAGAAACTATTCTTACTCTGTATTATAATGTTGTTCTGAACTGGAAGGGAGTATTTTTAAAACATACTTATTTTTCTAAGGTACTGTGAAAAAATATTAAAAGAGTGTAAGAGAACTACATTTAAAATCATATTTTTAATTTAGCATTCTAAGCACTTTAGGTCCCACTTCAGTTCACTGAGTGGCTGTAGGATTTGGAGGGGTGTGGGCGATGGTGGTGGTGCTGGAGACCAGGAAAAGCAAACCTGATTTCAGCTGCCCACGATGCTACAGTGGATGCAGCTGTTGTGAGCACTTACTATCAAGGTGACTTTTTGCCAAGCACTTGAATGCAGAACTTGCAACCATATGCAAACTGAATTTCCTATTGGGGGAAAGATTTTATATACATTATAAAAAATATCCAAATGACCTGTGTTGTGATTATTACAACATTTAAACTGGGGGGAGGAGAAGGGGGGAGAGATGGAAAGACCACTATTGTCCCCCTGACCCAACCAACTGTGTTGGTTTCTGTACAATCTGGGAAAATCATGGCTTTGTGTTGTTACGCTCCTGTGCCTTCTGTTTTCCTTCAACTGTAGTGTTTGCTATATACAGATTGTACAGTACACAAAGCTGCCAGAGGGATGTGAGCAGGGAATGTATGCCATACAGTGAGCCAAAGTACAATTAAGAACAAACAGTATTGTACTTTTGCTTCACTGCCAGTAGCCCTGTGATGGCTAGAGGAGATCCGGTGTAAAAAATCAACCTAAACTTCATCAGTAGTAGGCACCGATGCATCTCATTTAGAAAAACAGACAGAAAGCTTGTGTTGCTGCAGTAAGCAAATGAAGTAATTTTAAAGTAGAATACTTGTGTCTCTTTAGAATACTTGTTTTTTGTTTAGGGCAACCTGCAGAAGCTGAACTGTGCTCCTTTTGGAAGGGGCAAGATGGCATTAAGGAGATTTGTAAGAAGATCTGCAGGGTGGCTGCCTCCATTTCTCTAACTGCAAAAGCATGCATTTTCCTGGAGGGCAGGTACTACCCAAACACTCTCCTTACTCATCTTGATGGTTTTTTTAAACTACTTAACAAAGCAGATCCCTGTACTACACTATTCCCCCCTGGCTGTGTGATATAGTTGGCAGCATCTCAATAACATGAAAAATGCCTCTTCAATCAGAAGTTTCAAGCAGAATCATGAACCTTTCTACTTGAACATGAGTCACCAGCCCTGTGACTTTTTGTTTTTGTCCTTCACCTTCCGGCAAAGGGCCCAGGCGCCTCTGGCCAGAAGGGTTTTTCTAGGAAGCAGCATGACTCTGCGTATCCTAGGCAAGAAAATGAGAGCAGGCCTCCTCCTTTCTGGGGCAGTGGTCAAGGCACAGCAAGAACAGTGACTTAGAGGTATGGAAAAAAAAACCAAACAGCTGTAGGAGGTGAGACCAAAGGCCGGAGTAGCCCAGTGTCCTGGCCCAGCAGTGGGCAGCAGCGGAGACCTAGGCAAGAGCACAGGGACAGAGATGATGCTTACAGTGTGCAGGGACTGTGGAGGTATCCCTGTAGTGAGCTGCAGCTGCTGACTTACTGAGCTAGATCAATTAATGGAAGAGCGAGCCTCTGTTAACCACACACTAACATTTTGAACCCAGTAAACTTCTGGTATCTTCACCATCCTGTGGCATGGAGTTCCTGAGTTGGGAGGGGAAAAAAAAAAATCCATCCCCTTCCCTGTTCTGACCCAGTCAGCAGCCCTCTCACTCCTTTGCAAGTCTCTTAAATCTTCCTCCTCTCCAGGCCCCCTCTGGTTTCCCACACTGGTTACGCAGCTCTTCCAGCAGGATCCAGTTACATATTATGAACAGTCCTAGTTCTTCACACAGTCTTTAGTAAGAGCCTCTGCACAACAAAAGATCAGACACTCGGGTCTCCCTTTCCTGTAAGAGTTCAGGAGGAGGCTTGGCCTGGGACAGCAAGTGCCTCTAGCAATACCTTGGGGCAGCTAAGGGGCTTCAAGGACAGTGCCAGCCCCTTCTGTAAGGACTTGCATCCAGTAGTCAATTGAAAGAAGATAAAGGGGGAGAAATTTGAGTGTGGAATCTGAATAAAAGAAGAAAATTCCCTTAAACTGTAAATGAAAATACATGGGGAAAGTCTGCACTAGCAAAATAAAACATCTAACCTGTAATTTAAATCTAGTCTGTACAAAGGCTTCAAAATATTACAATAAATCTGATCAGAATTTAAGCCATCAGCAGTACTTGTTCAGCGCTTACACAGAGGATAGGAAAACAGCTCGGTTAAGCGCTCAGTGGTTAATTTTTCACTCTTACCAACTATTCTGTATAATTTGTCTGGGGCCTCAAACCAGTGATATTACCATGGAGGAGATGAATTGGATTTGGGCTTTTGTTTTCTTTTTTTTAAAAAAAATAAGGCTTTTCCTGTTTTAAAGCTGAAATGGTATTTTATTGATTTTATTTGATCCTGAAAAATCAAAGAATTACAAAGGTTATGTACAAGTATTTCTGGAAGTAAAAATCTGGGATCTGTTGCCAAGGTTTAACATCTGTGTTTGCTGTCTTAACCACTGATACAATAAATATGACTGTATAAAATCCTGCACATAGGACTGTCCATCTTCTGCGTTGAATTGCCTTAATTTTACTTTATGGATGGAAATAATAAAGGCTTAGCTAATTCAACAGTGTGGAGGCAACCTTTCATTCCAGTTCCACCAGCAGATCTCCTTCTCCAACGGTATCACCAGCTTTGCAGTGCACAGCTTTCACCTACAGTACAGAAACAGAAAAAATTTCAAATCTTCCTCAATAGCATGGTTAAATAAATGGCTTGGTTGACATTGCTTATATAGAGTATCACATCTGCATGCACAGGGCAAATGGCCACTATAGAACATTATGACCACCACGGGGATCACAGGCGCATAAGGGCCTCGAGCGGTTGCCAGCTCGACCTCCAATGCTCAGAGAGTATCTCTGAGGATGGAGACTCCACAACCTGTGGGCAGCCTGCTCCAGTGCTTGACCAAATCGTGTCCAACTCCGTCAAGGTACTTAGGCACCTACCACTTGCTGGTTTTGTTATTACTTCGGTGCTTGAAGATCTGAACATCAGGTCGAGATGGCACTTCTAAGAATTAAAAAGCACCATGCTTCCACCTGTTTGCACTGCTGTTCATTTACTAATAAATTTTTAAACCTTTTAGACGACAGGCTGACTCTTCAACACTCAACGCTTGGACGTTTCAATGAAATACTCCAGTATCTCTTGCCTTACAGATTTTAAGTATAACTGAATTTGGGGACTGCAGCCATGAAGTGGGTTTCCCTCAATCCCCAGACAGCTGAGATAGATTCATTCAAATCTGAATTTGGATCCTTTAACGTAATTGAACTTGGCAAAGGGCTACCGCTGTCAAATAAATGCAGCTAAGTCTGTAGATGAATTATATACTCGTGTGCAGGTTCCTGAATTTTAAAACACGAACATCTTACACTAGTCCCTCATTTCCTCTATAAAAGGCTGTAACGTGTTTGAATTCCCTTTCAGCACACGGAGCTCCAGAAAATACTTGAAGCTGTATATTAGAGTTTGCTTGCAATATTCAGAGCTCACACTGACATGACAAATCCTTGGTCAAAACCTTGTTCAGCAGTTAGCTTAGTTTAATCATTGAAACATTACCTTGGGCTCCCAAAGGACACCTGCAGCATACCCAAAATACCAGGCTACTATGGCTACACTATTGCCCATGTCCAAGTTTGATAGTCTAAAGCCACATGAGCTGTAAGCCTATCTCTGGCTCTGTAGCACGGGCACATTCACTGCATTGCCCCAGAAATGAAGCTGAACGCTGTACACAGGCAAAGACACCATGAGATGTACAAAAAAGGGCTTTATTTCTAAATCAACAGGTAGGCAGCCTACCCAATTCCCGAGTCTCCATCTTTTAAGAGATGAAAGCAGTGTGAAAAATAGTCGTCTACCTTCTTTTCTTTTTTATACAAAGCCAAGGTTCAGCAAACATTGTAGCTGACTAGTGTTTCAAACTCCCCAGTGATTTTTGACATGCAGCGGGGCCAGCTCTTCATTCTGACCCAGGCGCAGCTGTCCCATAGGAGACAGGAGGCATGCCAGTTCCTCTCCATCTTTTTAAACCACCTGCAGCTGGAGTAAACTCAAAGTAGATAAAAACCAGCCACTTTTCTCACAATTACAAACAGGAAGATGGGGTCTGATGCAGAAAAGGAATTCAGCCGGGAATGAAAATGGGAACGTCTTCCAGCTGAAGACAAAGGAACTCAGTTTCAAAATACAGTTCCAAAGCATCAAAACATGGACTAACAGCCAGTGCCAAACATCCCATTCCTGTGGAGGGGCCAAGTTATTTTAGCACTCAGAGCCATGACTTTGCACTTGCAGAACAGGACGAATTCTGTTTAGCAGCTCCATTTCTACACAGCCCAAAACATTTTTTGCCTTTTCAAATTCTTAAAATTCTAAAGAATCAAATCATTTGCTTATTATTAAAATGGAGACGCCAAGAGGACATTGCAAGGTGCACATCGGACCCACTGAATGGCCTGTCCACCATTCAAATCCCACTTTGAAGGATTAATGAACCAAACGTGGGGTTTATGTGGCATCTGTACAGAGTGAGTGGGAGATATTTATTAATGGGAGAAGTACAAGCAGGATTTTAAGGAACAGGTTGCAGCACACCTTGGTGGGAAAGGGCAGGTTAAAGTAAAAAATAAAAGGGGGGGCATGGGAGAGGGAATAGCATTTTAATTACAAATACTCACTAGTTAAAAACAGTGGATGCAAAGAGCAGCAATAAGGGGTTAAAGAAAAGAAGCAAAGATGAAAAACTAAATGCTGGGAAATATTAATCAAGTGAGAAAATAAATTACATAAGAATTAATGCATGAAATAAAATAATAAAGCAGCAATGTTAGAGCAACAGGAGAAGATATGTTCTTCCTCTCTCTGCAATTTTTTTTCCTCAAGACCCAATTTTGCACTAGATGCACTGGAAGAGGCAAGCCCTGGGTCCCAGCCTCAGTGACAATTTCAGTGCTGTGCCAAATAAGCCTTTCTGGTAAACACACAAACAGTCCTTGGCATAGAGACCCATCTTGAGATCTCAGCGAATCTTGCCAGTGACTAACCTCGTCCCTGCCCTGGAGAGTCAGGCTCCTTGCTGCCTCCCTCTGGGCTAAGGGATCTTGCATTGGGTTTGATTTTGCTATTTTTAATAACAAAATGGCAGTGCTTCAGGGAGCGCAGAGGGGCTTGTCCCCAGGCAGAGAAGGGCTAGGACATGCTAGGAAATACAAGAGAGAGGAGAATATATAATCCAGATCTTTGGCAAGGACTCTGACCAGCAACTCCTCAAGAGCGACTCTGCTCTCCCTTTGAAAAGGATGGATCAGGGGCCCGTGTCTAGGTGGTGGTTTCAGGCTGTGAATTATAATCTGGCACAGGGATGCTCTGAGGCCCTGATTTAGGGGCTGACAGTCCCCAGACCAGATGGGGTTTAAGGTATGCCCTTGTCACATTAGCTTAACCAGTTCTCTGCCCACAGCGCTGGTTTTGGTACATCCTGCGCTGCAGGAGGAGAGTCCCAGCTCAGGGGCTGCAACACTGATCCCCCTAGAAGCAAGATATCGCAATGCACAGCCTTGCAAAGCTTAACACATTTGCAGATCTAGGCTTCATATTTAACAGTCACAATAATAAAAAAATGGCTTTTCTCATCTTCCTGCAAAAGCACTTTCTATGCCTTGTTCTGAGTGTTTTTTTTAATGTCAAATTGTTTGCCATTAGTGAATTAACTGGCAGAGAGAGATCTCTTCTTCAGTTGCTCTCTGGAAAGACAGAATTTAGAGAAATGGTCTGCAACACCTTTCAATTCAGCTTGGCATTGTATCATCATAGAAAACAAATCATTTAGGAGAAAAAGAGTTATATGAATTTCTGAAGCCAGTAAAACTATTTCCTGCTGTGCTATCTAAGGCTCGGAACTACTTAACAGCATTCACAGCAGATGCAAATGTTAAAAATTAAAGACACCTCACTTTGAAAGACTTACAACAATCAGACTTAATTCCTTAACAACCAGAATCCTCCTTTTTTCCTTTTAAAATTCTATCCTATTTGACAAGTTGCATATGGTTTTAAGTGACCCAAGGTAGCTTACCTTGCCTGTTTTAGCAGCAATCATACTGTTCTGCATTTTCATTGCTTCAATTACACAAATCTCTTGACCTTCTGAAACCTGGTAAAATTAAAGCAGTACAAAATGAGGATAGAAGATTTGAAATGTGTGATTCGTCTGGAAAATAAAGGGATTATTTCATTAAATGCTAAAAAGACTTTCACGGCAAAAGTCAAATCAGCCAGCTACACAGTCACGACACAAACCACAATTGCCTTTGACAAACTAGCAGCAACATAGGGAAAAAGGAATCACCTACTTAAAACCATGACCCCAGACAAACCTGAAAGGCTCCTCTCTCCCATCCCATCCATTCAGCTCCAACTTCTACAGTTTGCATTTCACATCTGTTGCAGTTCGACATTAAATCCAGAGCAAAATTTAATCTGTGCAGTTTTGGCTGGGGAGCCTTTGCTTTGCTTCCCTGGTGCAGAACCTGCAGATACTAATCCTGATTCAGAAGCCAAAAGTTTCTAGGCACGTGTCCGGGGGAGCATGTGCTGGAAGCTCCGGCAATACCCAACAGGCTAATGCTGAGCAGAAAGCCCCACCTCTGCACGTGGCAGTATCCGGATGGCAGCTGATGACTTCGGACTGATGGAAGGGGGCATGCCTGCAAAGAACCACCACCTCTCATCCACAAGGGAGGCATCACAGAGGCAAAACCATCATTTTCGCCACATCTGATAGTTCTTAAAGGGAAACATTCAAGTTTCCTCTTTCTGCTTGTTTGCACTCTGCTAACAGGCATCCGCAAGCTCAAGGTCAGCAAGTAACCCACTGGGCTGCTCTGCTGGCCTCCCAGTCAGATTCTCCCTCCAACACCTTGGACCACACTGTGCAGGGGAAACAGCCACTCGAGGCTTTACAGTGGTCAGGAGGGGCTGCCTATACATGAGGGGAAAAACACAGGATTCAGAATTTATCCCTCATATAACCCAGCTATCAGCCAGTCATCGCACAAAGATGATGTATGCCGGAGAGTCACACGTACTAGGCCCTCCATGCCAGTATTTAGGGCTTGTGCAGATACACCCCTCTGGGATGCCTGGCTCCAAGTGCCCACTACAAGTCTTTTCATTAGGCTCTTTTGCAGATGTAGTCTGCCATTCACTCATTATCCCAGCAAATTTGGGGTGCTTTCACTCTGATGTCAAAGTTTCATAAAAGAGGGTAATTTGAGACCTGCAGAGATCTGGTTTATGCGTTATGTGCCAGTGCCCTCAAAATATGTTTGCTTATACACATACATACATACACATAGATATATTTCTCTAAATATATGTAAAATGAATAATACATATTTAAGGACAAGTGTGTACCACTTTGGAGGCATATACTGCCTAACAGACAGGTGTGAAGTCAGAGATCAAACACACATTGCATGAAGTACATTCTGAAAATTTAAATAAAGCTTTTCTCCTAAAGCATGCACTAGCAATGACTGAAAAGCATTAATGTCTGCCTATGGATTCTGAGCAAGACAGAAGAAAAGACGTTACGTTAAAAGGTTCTTACACACCCTTTCTCCAACAGACTGCCAACAGCAATATGACGGGCTTTTGCGGATAAATAAGGAAAGCGTTTGCTATGGGAACATGATGTACTAACCGGATACAGAGAATAACCAACACCCAACATTTCACCTGCAGAAATTCCATCCTGAGCTTCAGGCGAGCATTTAAGTCATTAGCAGTGTCAAATTTGGTGAATAGTATCAAAGACTTGTTCTTTGTCCCCAGTTATTTCCCCTCTATTCCCTTTCCCTGTCTTTTGTCTCCTTCCTTCCACACCTGCTGCTCTGCCTGTAGCCTTGTCCCAGCAGTGCTTTCTTTCTTTCCTTCCTTGCTTCTTTTCCTCTTCTTCTCCCTATCTCACTGCTCAGCTTTTCTTCCATCTGCTCTGAACCTTCCAGACTTTACTGAGGTTAAGAGGACACCATGAATATCTGCTTCTGGTTGGGGCGGGGGGGGAAGCAAGAATGTTTATCGGAGGTTTGGGTTTGGGGGGTTTGGGGGTTTTTTTTAATAGCATATTTCAGCAACAAATTTGCCACCCGCTGGTTAAACTCAGCTATCAGAGTACTAAGAACATGGGCCTCTAAAGGTTGCTGAAGATTGAGATGCTAAGGAGCGCAGATCGGAATTGGGTGGTCTAATTTCAAGGGCACAAGAAACTCTTCTCTTGAGCCCCAGTGCGATTCAACTGTAACATGGCTTCATCAGGTGGATGGTGTGCAAATGAACCAGTTAGCAATTATCTAAACAGAGTTCTGGAAATACATCTACTAGAAAAGTACAGAATTGTCTCTGTAGATCTTAAGTACAGCACTAAAATGCCAGAAAGTATTAGTGGTTGTGGGGTGGAAATGTCCACGAATCTGAATTTCTCCTCAGTTTCCCTCCTTTCTCAAAAATAAAGTTTTTGTGTTTTATATAATACCTGCTGGGTTGCTGACAAAGGAAGCGGTGTCTGGGAAGGAAATAAACCCCCCAACCTGCAAAATACATAGACAAAGTATCCAGTTAACATCTAGTCTTACTAATCTGGAAGGAAGGAGGCACTTTCAGCAGGTACCACATGTGAAAATGCCATGTCACTACTTCTGATGATGTGCAATTTGTTGAAAATTACCTTGGTGAAAGTGTCACTCAAGCACAGAAGTTTAATTACTGTTCTTATGCTAAACCTTTACAGCTCCACTCATTGTGTTGCAAAGCGACAAATCCTAAAATTAGGCACTTGTATCTCTCTTTTCTCTTTTTCAGTCTTTTGGGCATTGTCCAATTTCTTTCATTCCATAATTGCACATATCCTTTTGCCTGTTATTTAGCCTGCAAATGAAAACTGCAGCAATGTGTACAAGTTCTTGCTTTCTAACTTAGTTAAGGATTTATCTGGACCATTCTTAATGTTGCATTTTCATCGTATAATTTATTTCTTTCAGTGGATGATAAACCAATGTAAACCACCATCTTTACATTTCAATTTAGAGAGGTCTCAGTGATGACCCAAATCTGTCAAAACAGGCAAATAAAATCAAACAAAAAATCTGATTGATTGGAACCAAGTAAAATAAAAGGGCTCCTTTTCTTAAAAGAAATTCAACTCAGGTATCTTTCTCACAGAGTTACGCTACAGACAAATCTACCTTTACATTGCTTGGAATATCAAAATAAATGAGTGATTAACTGTTAGACCTGCAGTCTGTATTTTAATAGTTTATTTCTGCATGGTGTAGTTCAAAGTAGCTGTTCAGTTTTGTTCTCCACAGAGTGAAAAAAAAAAAAAAAAAAAAAAAGAAAAAAAAAGAAGAAAAAAAATCATTGAAGAGGAGGGTACTTAACATCTCCATGTTGCTAACAATTCTGATGTGAATTTGGGAACAGTCACTGTTTGAATAACTTGGGGACTGCGTGGTGGTTGTTATCTCCTCTGGCTGAAAGGTTACGCACGGGACAGGGAGCTGTCTCCAGCCGTTTCCCAGCCAAGCAACTCATGACACGGGGTGGAAGCAGAATTTGAGAAGCAGCAACCCCGAGCCATTTTCATTGCACCTACAGGAGGACCATAAAGACTAATTGCACTTACAGATAGGTCTCTTTAAAACTCAGAGACACAAAAAGACAGCGCAGATCCGAGGGCATTGCTACCACGGGATCTTTGTGACTATGGTACACTTTCCTTAGACTTTTGTGCATCATCTGATAAAGACTTAGCGATTGTGACAGGACGTCTCCAATGTTGGGCTTACAAAATAGTCACAAGCCCCACAAGTCTTTCTGATAAACCCAATCGGCACTGATGTATTTCCCCGCTCCCTGTCTAATTGGTGTAAAGTTTGCAGATCTGAATCCCCTATCTTTTATCCAGCTTGCTGCGTCCTCTCCTTTGACATGAGGTCAGGGTTCACATTCGCATCCGATTATCGAAGTGGCACTCATTAACCGGCAGCCTGCCTCGCACCAAAATGAGTTCGCTGGAAGGGGAACTCGGCCCATTTACTCAGCAGATTTTAGCATTTTAAGGAGGCCTGAATGTCACACAGTATTGCTACATTTTGAGGAGTTTCAGACATCTCCAGCTGATGATTAATTGTGAGTGATGGGAAATAAAATCCAGTAAAGCCAGCTGCTTGCCATGGTCGGCAAAATTACTATAATGGATATAGGCTGCCAATTTTCCAGTTTTACTGGCAAGTCTTCCAAGTGTAATTAAGGGAAGTTATAAATGATATGGAAATCTATCAAGTCCCATTTATTTTCAGAGGACTCTTTCCCCTGAGACTTTTATCTTCAAGCTTATAGTTTGCTTTGTTGTGCTAATGATTTAAACCACTTCTTATTTCTGATTAAAGCCCCCTATATCCTTCGTAAGAAGTTAGATCCACTTTACTCAGAAGGATTTAAAGAAACAGAAACCTTTTTAAAGTTGTGTTTGTTAACCATGCTGAGCTCTTGCTTCCTCTGTGGAGGCACGACAGCATCCTCCATCTTAGGCACCTCGCTACTGTCTGGATTTCTGCTTCCGATAAATTCAGAGGGTTTGGGAAAGATCGGGGGGGTGGGGAGGGAGGGAGGGAAAAGAGGGAATTAAAAAAAAAAAATCCACCATCAACAAAACCCCAACTCCCTCCAAATCCTAAATCCTCCAAAAACAAAGATCGTAGGTGCTGCCTTAGACGCTAGGCATTTAGCACAGGGTGGTGTTGCTCACTAATGTTGTTTGATTTGGAATAAAAGCATGAAAATGATGTGCAAAGGCCTAAAATTGGAGATGTAAAGGATGACTGCACAGTATTCCATTTCTCAATTTCATCCTTCAGAGCCACAAAATGGGGGTGATACAGTTACTGGATGAGATTTACAGTAACAGCTGTGGTCTTCCCACACAAGGGAGGACCTTCTAATGGGCTAAGGTCTGTTTTGAACAGACGGGGAGTAGCAAAACAAGGTTTCCTATTAAGGGTGTGCAGTAATATTCCTGATAAAGAAAATGAGTAGTGGTAGTCAGATTGCTTTAAGAGACCTAAATCTCCTTTCGCCATTAAAAAAAAAAAAAAGAAAAAAAAAAATAAAGAGCTATTTTAGAAAGTGCTAACTGCTAAATAAATGAAAGACATGTAAATGTAAGGGTTTGGTTTTTTCTTAATCTCCTTGCTATGAACTGTAAAGAATGCATAGGAACCAGTGCCAGGGGCATATGGCTTTCTCCTGTGCTGAACATTCATACAAAAGACAGGTTCATCAGTCATTGGAGTATCTGGATAAAAAATTAGCTCCTGATGGATGGTATTTAGAGCTTACCTGCTGCTAGTACATTACCAGAGAAACACAGGTTTTGAAACCCACATGACATTAGAAACTGCAGACCATGAAATACCCCACGTGCAAGCGCGCTCATAATGTACGCCAGGTTATACAAAATAAGAAATAAGCTATTTAAACCCTCTGCCTAAAATTGGGCCCGCTGCAAGGAACCCTGGGTCAGCCCTACACAGGCCAATTAATGCACAGCATCTGCCGTATAGAAGCCGTGCATGAAGCACTTCCGAATGATTTCAGCAATTAAAAGAAAACTGTTTCCTGCCTGTTCTGACAGCAACTGTTTCAATGCAAGAGTGAGCACCAAATCATTGTGTGCAGCTGAAAAAATTAAGTCTTTTTTTTTTTTTTTTTTTTTTTAAATCTTGTGAAAAGGGGGTGGGAGGGATGAAGATTTCTTACGGAATCAGATCGTTCTTTTGTTGTCCGACATTCTGTGTTTTTCTGCCAAATTAGACAGAAGGCTCCGAGGGTTTACGGGCCCTCTACAGTATCACCTTCTGGTGTGCTGTGGCTCCCTAAAAAGATGGATCAATATCAACCCTGCTGATTTGCCTACAAAAGTGAAAATCCCTCAATTACATTTTTAAGACCATTATATTTAGAACACAGGTGCTCTGATGCGTAACATTTTTAAGGCTCTTGGAGCTGAAGGGAAAAAAACAATGACAGCCCTAAGCAAAAAGGATCTTAGATTTGGTTAAAAGTGAAGTGAGAATTGGATTTTATTGGTACCTCGTTTCTCAGCGTTGGGGAGACACCAGTAAATATCCCTTGCAATTTCCACTATGCTGAGACTTGTGCCCCTCTTGAGCCTTGTAAGTAAGAAGGGGCAATGCAAGATGGTGCCATATGAAATCCAGTTACGCTCTCTTGTAGCCTTCTGCAAAATAATTACAAGCATTCATCTTGTTTATGCTTGTGCAAAACCACTGAACAGTGAATTAAGTATGCATTCACTACCTAAAACTCCTAAGAAGATACTGGGATTTTTGTTTGTTTATTTGTTGTTTAAACCTAGTCCATGCTGGTATCATTCCCTTCCCAGATTTTTTTTCTCTCTGACTTGTTGGCAATCTGGCAGCAAGCCTCCAACAAGAAAACAAATCAAGAGGAATTGGATGAGCAGCAATTCAAATTCCTTGACATTGTCCATTACCATGTAAAATAATTAGTGTAGGTTTCCCCTTCTTTCCAAATTGACTTTGAAACCAGAGCTACAGAGCTGCAAATATAATTAGCAGCAATTAACAGTACTTGACAAATCATTATTAAACTTTTTTTGCAACACTCCTTTAACAAAGATAGCACATCCCAAATTTTGTGACCTCCGATTAACCAAAGGTCAGTGATGTCCCCCTGACAGCAATAAGCACCAGTCATTGCACTCCCACTTATCCAAAACACACTTCCCCAACTGCTTCTGAGATCCCAGTGCGTTGGGGAAATGATACGCAGGCAGAGCAGTTCTGGGAGCGATTCTTGTGCTACTCAGCCCAAGCCTTAGTTTCCATCACAGCAATCTTTATCAGTCAATTTTTTCAATAATGGCTAAAAAGTTGCT
Source organism: Fregata magnificens (assembly GCA_013389945.1). Classification (NCBI taxonomy): domain Eukaryota; kingdom Metazoa; phylum Chordata; class Aves; order Suliformes; family Fregatidae; genus Fregata; species Fregata magnificens. Next base: position 59,278 of record WAAD01030051.1, read on the forward strand.
TATTATTCGAAAAGGCAAAGCACACCAAAAAAAAAAAAAAAAAAGAAAAAAAAAGAAAAAGATCCATGATTTCTTTACAAAGCATGGTAGCATTTTTCCCCTTGGAGGAAACTCTGATAATATTGAATACTTGTACCTCATCATCAGAATAGGATTTCATTCTTAATTACACTGTACTCAAACACAAATCTAAGACTGTGCAATTACATAAAGATATAGAAGAAAAATCTATTCAAGTCAAACATAAAATTTACATAAATGTTATGAGCAGTTACTATAGTTAAGTTTTTTTAAATGTAACCACAATTATTACTTGAAGCCTCGTGCTGTAAGAATGGTGAAATATTTGAATGCTTTTATTCTTGAAATTTCACAACTGTGAAAACAGTTTCATTTCCTGTTGACCAAAAGAGGGTTTTTCCCCCACAAAAATACACCCCAAAAAAATTATTTAATACACAGAATCATAAAAACTACATGAGATTTGTGACCACATTTGGTCAAGTTTACAAACTTCTTTTAACAGAAAAATGCAGTTACTATTTGCTCTGGGATCGCTGAAGAACAGGAGGGAGGAAAGGAGGTAAAGGGAAAGAAAAAGGAAAAATAGAACAATAAAAGAAAAAAAAATTCACGCACAAGAGAAAAATCTTATTTGAATTTAAGAATATCTTACTAAATTATTAACTGATACCATCTTTGTCTATATAAAAAAAATGTAAAACTGTTACTTAAGCAAATAAATTTTTACTGTTCTTCCTGGTTGTTATTTCTCTGTTATAAATTCCAACCAGTATAATTACGGGTATAAGATAAGAAAGAGGAAATTTATTTTCTTTAGATTTTGAGGTCTGAAGTGCAAATGTGATTTAAAACAACACACAACTGGCTGATGGCAACAGGCAACTTTATAACTCCACATTTTCTTTCACAAGAATGAATAATGTAGTGAGAAACAGAATTTAGGAAGCTGTTTTTTGTTTTTTAGTAGTGAGCATTTCAGCAGCAGAGGTCAAGCAAAACATATCTTTTTCCCATAGCAAGAGCTTTCCTAGGCTTGTGAAATGGAAAATTGTGGAGAAAGATTTTTTTTTTTTTTTTTTTAACTTTTTCTGAAGAATAACAAGAGAAATTGAAATAACATGCATGCAACTGAACTGGAAGAGGAATGCAGTTTAGAAGAGCTGGAATGCAGCTTAAAACATCTTCCTCAGTTGTTTTTAAAATGTGGAAACACTGACAGGAATGTTCTGTAAGTTATACAACTGAAAAAGCAGCCTTCAAGATACCCAATTTTGAAATTACTGAGATAATTAGCATATACATTTAATAGCTGACATCTTGGTAGAAAAAAAATCATCCCATGCAGTACCAATACCCATGGCTACACTAGCACCAATTTGAAATCATAAGAAATTTTGAGATGAGAAAAGTCCATTTAAAGAGTGGTTTGAATGGTGATAACTTCCAAAACCTGGGGTAATCTTGAATTACTGGGAAGAAGAGAGGAAATTTAGAAACTTAGGTCAAAATAATTAACAGCCCTCTTCTTTTGGCCATAGTCGTACAAAGATTCAGTAACACCAGGCTGTTTACCCAGAGGTGCTTTGCTTTTACATATTGGGGGGAGGGGGGAGGAATCATTAAAGTGATTTAGGCTACCAGCACTGGTGGTGGTAGCTTATTGACCAATGCTTGGCTTAGTAATGCCACCTGTTCTGTCTAATTTAATTAAAAAGGAAAAACAACCAACAGAAACATACAGCTAAAATAAAGACACCTTTGCATTTCTGACAGACAGAAAACTGAAAAAGCAAAAACTATCTTCATAGGCGAAAATGTAGCAAAGGCTACAAGGCAATCAGGACAGTTAAGACCTTTTTCATTGCTGTGCTCAGTTCAGACTACCAAACTCAGTATCAGTTGTGGGAGCACTTTGGGTGGCTTCCTTTAAATGGGGTACGACAACACTGCCTTACCTGTTCAACCATTAGGATCTTGGGCTTTCCCTGCTCCTGCAGTTTCAGTGCACAGAATTCTACATGCAAAAAAATCAAGCCAAACAACTCAAGCAGAAGCAGAAATACTGGCAAGTACCTGCCTATTTCCTACCCTCTAAGCAAAGCAGCGAATTTGTGCAGCTTTAGTAGTTTTTATGGTGCTGTATTTGTGGTAGTTGTGGTGACATTAAAACCACGTGCAGTGCCATCTGCACACTCTGGCATGAAAATACCGTCGTGTGCTAGCAGGGCTGGCTTGTGCTGCCATCAGTGTCACCAGAAACAGAGCGAGTCCCTTGCCTGGACTCTTGAAGCCCAGTGGCTTCTCTTGCCCTTGGCACCATGGGGAACCAAAAAGTAACTCTCCCAAAACCGAATTTCATCCTAATGCACACTTGTCATAAACAATCTACGTACAAAATAAACTTGCAAACACCCTGCCCCTCCAAATGGATATTTCCTATATAACATGGCTGTGTCATCATGAGGAATGTAAGCTAAATTTAAACCTTCTTTCCCTAAATAATATTAACCTTCTTTCCATTCAGTCAGATTTCAAATTGTTTTGTTGTTTATGTTGCTTTCTGCTTCTGAGTGCCTTCATTGTGTCTCCAGGAATAACTGAGTGACAACTAATTACAGTCTTCTGATCACACGAAGGAAAACAAAGAAAGTAGAAAGTAACTGAAAAGCTAAAAAAAATTGGCAGCATCACAAGTTCTGCTTCTCCCTAAATGACAAACAGCACTTCCCCACTGTGTTACTAAAATCTATAGATCATCTTACAGACAAAAGAAAATAAATTCCTTGCACATGCAATATCTTTTGGCAAAAATGAATGGAAAACTGCTTATCAGACCAGCTGGATAGAGGATGCTCACACAATCTTCTATCGGGCTTCATCAGACCAAAGTATTTTTCAGCAACAGCAGCCAAATGAGAACACTATGCTTCAAGGAAAAGCAATGATACATTGAGTGAGAAAAGCTAACGCAGAGATCAGCGTCGCCTTCTCATTCGGCTAAGGACACGCAGAGAGGGACTAACAAACACCATATGCTTTACCTGACTGGGCACGATGCCCTATAGCTGAACCGCAGGCAATAGACACGAGTTTGCAAGTGTGGCCATTCAGACAAAGACGAGATGTCCCTCTCCAGGAGTTTCTTCACCATTTGTAAAGTTACACCTGAAGGAGGGGGACAGCAGCCCAGCTCCCCTCATGCTACTGACCGCTCTGAGAGCATCTCTCCCTGAGCGCAACACTGTTGCAGGGACTGTGCTGCACTAACACTATTTAGCATAGACCACAGGTTAAGCGAAAACAATCTCAGAGCAGCTACTAACCAGGCAGCTTTATTCCTAGCAGCAGCAGCAACACCTGAGTGGAAGGATGGACAACTACCTCGTGCTCTCTCATTTTTCAGCTGTGCTGTTTTCACACATCATGCAAATTTGAGCTGACAAACCCAGTTGCAAACACAGAATAGGAGCTACTTAAATTCCCATTTCTCCACCAGACTAAAGAAATCAGACTCTTCCCAAGCAGTGCAACAAAAAGAGCTGCATTTATCAGGAAGCTACAGTTCCCTGCCCATCATGCCTTGAACAGCTGTAGTGAGCTGGTTTCTGACGGACAGCCAAGACGTGTAATCTGAATCACACCATCCCACTGCTTATTCAGCGCGGATAGCTGAGGCTACTCTCATCTTGCTTGCTGGCTCGCCTTTTTTTTTTTTNTGACACTAGTCCTGAAAAGGAAGGATTTAAGTTAAACCTTTGTCAATAGCACAAATGTGTTTTTGCAATTAAAGCCACACAATTAGCATTGACAAGCTTAGGTCAGCAGAACATAGATTATGCCCTTCAAGTGCTCTGCCACTCAGTGCCTCCAGCAAAAAGCTGCAGGAGAGGAGAAGAGAAAAAAAAATCTCCACACATTATTTAACAAACTTGGCTCTGATGCACTGCACCACTTGTGGATTTGTGGAGGGAGGTTCATTTATTTATTTACTTAAAATCCCTTTGGCTCTGGCCTCCTCCTCCACTGGTTCTATTCCTTCAAGACAACAAGAACTATTCTTCAGGGCAAGAAGGCTGATAGCGTTTAGCAGAATTAACTTCTCAAAAAAAATCTTAAACAAATTAAAAAAGGCTCAAAATCCTTGCCTTAAAAATGTTTCCCTTCATTCTTCACAAAGAAAAGTATTTGCTTAAGATCTCCCTCACTGAGCCACTCTGACTGCCTAGACGTAGAAATCACAGATTTCTCAGTCCATGCGATGACATAGTGATTGATTTTAATTGAATACTGCTCTTTTTAAAGGTATAAACAGTGTGTGTGTGTGCATGTACAAATCACAAAATCAGAAAGCTAAGTGTAGAAACTAGAAGAATTTCTCTCTTACTATTTTTTACTCAGCTGTACTTAGTTCTGTTTTCTCAGAAATCTCTTTCTTTCATTAATATGAACATTTGCACCTATCTTCAATATTAACACGAGGACTCCCTTCTCTGTGTAAATAGACAGAAATATCCGTATATTCTAAAAAGAAAAGTGGCATCATAGAAATACGTAAGCAAACAGATCACTTTACCAGCACGATTGATGACCATCACATAGTAAGTGCAGCGCTAATTTTGGACTTGAGATCTTGATCCCACTTCTACATAACCTCTCAAGAAAATCTAGGATTCATTGCCATAAATTATGAACTTTGTGACAAAAGCTTTCTGTTTGTACCAAGTGCCACACACATGTTTATGGCATCATTTAACTGACAATAGTACTTTAAAATTAATCTGCACAATCCGATTCAAATATTCCTGTATCTGCATCACTCTATTGCTTTCAATGGTTATGAGAGATAAGGGCCCTGACCTCAGAAATAACATATGATACAATGTTGTAGAATTTCATATAAAGCTGAGTTCAAGTAGGTGTTTATACATAACTCTGAAACACTGTATTTATATTTGTTTCCAGCTCAATGTGAGGTAAGCAGCACTGGAAATCCCCAGGACAGCAACAGCACGTTCTGTTGCCCTTCTGTATGTCGAGTTTATTCCTTCTGCAGGACAAGAGGATTCCCATAAGAGACGAGGAATTCCCAGCATGGAATTCCCAATTCAGAAAATTCATATGTCTTGCAAAATGCTAACACGGGGACTCTTAAAAAAAAAAAGGGGGTGGGGGGGAGAAGGAAAGGAAAGTTAAATATCTATCCCATATCCCTTGTGTTTAGTAATATTTTCATTGCTTCAGGGCAGAAAATCAACAATCCCCTCCTGCTAGCACCAACAGTATATATACACTTACATATATTTACATGTGCATATACATACACACACATGCAATATTTCAAATACCAAGGCATTTGTGATACAAAAAACAAGCTCTTTGTTGAGTTTCAGCTGTGGACTTGTACCTAGCTGAAAACTTCCCTTTTAAAGCCAGTTTAATTTGAATTGTGCTTCCTTATTAGTTTTTGTAATTCAAATTAAAAGCAGCACACATCCTTCAGCACACTTTATTCTACAGGTGACGTAAAAAAAAAAAAAAAAAACCCAAAAAAAAACCTGTGACCTGTAGTTTCAGTTGCACCAAGGAGAAATTTGTGTGGAATATATAATGAAAATGCAGATACATAGATCACTTTTCTTACCGTGTCCCCAGGCTTGACAGAAACTGCCACCACTGCTCCAGGCATGGGAGATCTCAAAATGCTGGAGGTGTCCTCTGCTGCTTTCTCTGGCATGTACTTGCTCAGCTCTGCAGCAACCTTCGTCAGTATTTGTAATTTGTACTAAAGAATAGAAAGAGGAATGTTTTAGAAAACCACACCTTGGTGAATTCCAGTCAATAATCTGCACTATTTTATGGCATGTTTTTATATAACACATCTGTTACCTATTCTTCACAGGAGTGTCTAAAAATCACTCTTTGAAATCTTTATTCAGAGTTTCATTTTCATGATGTAGAAGGAAAAACATGCAATCCCAAACTGCAGCAATAAGCACATAAAAGGAAAGAATCAAGTACAATAAAGAAAAGTCAGGTTCATTAAAAAATTGGAGGCAGAGAGGGGAGATACAAATTTTTTTAAAAAAACAGAAATATCCTTATGCTTACTGCACACTATCCTTAGTGGATAAGGAATATTGAGGGATTCGTTTCCAGTGCTGTGCTGAATTAGAAATTGACCATTTGGGAAAGTCTGCCAGAATTTCAATGACACGATTCATTTTAAACATTACTTTTACTTTTTAAACATTTATTTTTGTCATGTATTTAATGTTTGAAGTGAATAACTTGTTTAGATTTTGCAACTAGAACATATTAAACAATTTTACTTCCTTTTTTTCATGGACAGGGAGAATGGTGGAACAGTTTGGAAATATATCATCTGAATATATTTTATCTGCAATAAAAACTGTTCAGCAGTTGTTATCTACCTTGAGAAAAAAAAAAAGAATGTTTTCTCTAGCACGTTTTATAGCAATTAGAAATGGAGAAGAATACGATGAACCTCAAGTGACTGAGAGCATCCCTTTAAACAAAACCTTTCTGAAAAGGTACAAGTGTGTACACTAATTTCAGCTCCAGGCTTTTACTTTTTAAAAACTTGTAATCGCCTTGACAGGTAAGTCGTTGCTTTTAGACAGATGGCCTTCACGTTTGTCCCAGTGCACTTGAAAATGAATGCAAAAAGCCAGTAGATGGCAGCAGGTCTCTGCGTGAAACTCCTGCCTCGCCAAGGCCAACGGAGTGAAGACCAGCACCACACTTCATCAATAATTTAAACAAAGGTTTTAATAATAAGCACTGGATGAACTGCATTTACAATTCAAATGTGTATTTTGCTGATGTAAAGTTCAACACCTTGCTTTGAACAGTATGTTTTCCTCCAAAACAATTAGCTATTGTTTTATTAGCAATAAAATGTCTTTACTTTTCATTTTTACACAGACAGAAAAAATCCGATATCCTTATGGCGAAGGTAAAGGGGGACTCTACCTTCTGCTTCTGTAGAGAGTAGAACAAGGTATTTAGAAATACATGCAAAAGGTGATTAACTCTGCAACGACATCTTTAAAAAGCAGCATTCAAAGCCAAATTAAAACAACGTAAGAGGGGATTATCATCCTCCATAAACGATGTTCAGACACACAAGATTACGTGCGATGAACAGTGCAGCCGTTCAGTTAGAAATGCTTGCTTCTAAACAGAAATACAAGCAAATGGTTAAATGAACTGCTCCCCTACCACCACCCCAGTAAACGTAATAAAATGCCACAACAATATTCCCAGAAGCTGTAAGTGGCACCCAAAGATTTGAGAACCCATTCCCAAACATGTGCCTCGGTTACAATTGATATGGCACAGGGAAACCAGCACCATTTTGTATGCAAAAAGCTGCTTTAACTCCAAGCCTCCTGCAGGCATCATCATGACAATTAAGACTGTGGGACTCACATTTTCCAACCCAAAATACAGCTAGTTCTCTCCCTGCGCAAGCAACTGCATTCAATGCGGTGTGCGCTCCTTGCAGTTTCTTTTTCTAAAAGTAAACCATGTGTGTGGGTGCATATGCATGCACATATGCACGCTTGCATGTACGCTGTAGGGAGAGGGGAGGTGATGCCTATAGGAGAATTGATGACATAAGTTGCAAATAAAATTGCAGCAGTGTGACAAGTCAAATAATAACATCTTATGCATGTTTCTTTACTCTTGAGTGTCTGTTTTGCAATCAAGACATACAAGTGTCTGCCAGTTTCTGAAGGATATGATGCTTAAGTGAAATTACTGTGCAAATAAAAGCTTTTTACTCCTATTAAAATTCATCTGAGTCATAAGTGGCAAGGAAAAAAAGCTTGCAGAGTGTATTCTGCTGTCAATCTAATAAACATTCTGTGCAGAGGGACTATTTATCAAAGATAAATTGTACTTAAAAGTCCTTCATTAAATCTATGGGGGGGAATATAATTACACCAAATTGCACAGTTTCAGTATCCATGGTTAGTGTCGTCTTTGTACTCAGAGTTTGAAAACAAAAAAAAAAAAAAAAAAAAAAAAAAAAAAAGAAAAAAAAAAGGAAGAACACAGAAATAAGTTAGATTTGTGGACTGTATTGTTGCCTCTTGCCGGAGACTATTTTGATATGATTTCAAAGGATTAGGTTTAGATGCCATTTAGTTTTTTAAGCCATGTATAACACCCCCGAGCTGCTCAATTTCAAGATTTAAACTTGAAGTGAAAGCTAGACCTTCTGCATTCATGTAGGTTACAGTATTTCACAGGGACTGAAATACAGAATTCCCTACGCACTCCACAACGTACAGCAGTAGGGGAAAAACCACGTTCCTCAGTATGCTGCACTTTAAAGCTCAGTTCTCCACACCAAGTTAAAATATCCCTACCAAACATTGTTTTTACTATCTTTATAATTTTCATATCTTTTAGATTCCTTTCTCTGCAGGACTCCTGCTTTGCTTGGAGTGAGATGTAAGAGTCAGTACACTCAAAGCTTTAAAACGCAGGTCTTTGTTATTGATGCGCTGTTCCTCTTCCTTTTGTATTTGTTTATTGTTCTTTAGTCTGTTTGGGGGATAAGCAAGTTACTGTAATCAAAAAGTAAAAAATAACAACAGTAAACTTCTGGGGAAAGGCCTTTTTTGGCACAGTTGGTTCACAAATGACCTTTCAGAATATAAAAAGACAAAGCCGCAAAGAAAGGTTCCTTCTTTAAGATTACCTTTGATGTATTTCTGCTGCTGGCTGGACCCCACTAAATACCTGCTTAAGTGTCCCTCTGTAACCCTGTTTCTTATCTCTCGGGGATGACTTGTGCAGAGGGGGTGCGGGGGGGGGGGGCTCTTCACCTAACCGAGGTGCAGCCTGCGGCTCAGGGAGAGCCACAAGGCTCTCTGGAAGACCAAGTCAAACAACGCCTGCCAGTGCCGCTAAAACAAAAACAATTAAGAACATACCACATTTTTTCATCACATGATTAACACTGCTGCTATGCCTTTGATTTAGTGAGGACAACGCTGAACATATGAAGCAGAAGTTTTGATATGCTACTAACGGAGTGTGGACAAGGTTGGGGTTTTTTTCCTTTATTCTCACAAGGAGGAGGAGGTGGGAGAAAGAAGGGGCATAAAGTGAGGAAGGCTGTAAAGTTTGGGTTATAAATAGATACCAGAAGGTTTCCACTGGCCTAAACCAGAAGAAACATCTGTTGGAGTCATAAATGGATTGCGGGTGGACTCTCAGAGCAAGGAAATCTGCTAGCCATCAGATCTCCGCTGATGAGTAGTTGTCACCAGCCACTGCTCCACTCCCCAGGGTTTCAGAGCCTAATTCCATCAGCCAAAGCAAAGTTAATAAAGAGGTACCCAAAAGGAGCCGTACAGCTTTTGATAGTATAGAAAACAGGTGTTTCTCTTCCACAAGACTGTTGGAGTCCACAACCAGTTGACAAAAAATTATAGTAGGGAAAAGTGATGTTACTTAATAGTTTTCTAAGGGTAACAGTATCCTGTCCTACCTCTCCCACTAAATGAATTGGATGTGTATGTAATGCAAAACTACCTCTTACAACCAGATCTCCGTGACAAAAAAGAAGAAAACAAAAAGGTGTAATAGCAGCACTGCAAAGGAGTAAGGGGGTGGGGGGGGAAGAAAGCAAATGCAGTGAAAATTATACCTTGGGTTTTGTGGAGGTTTTTTGTAGATATATACCATATTGATCCCCCAAGTCTGTAGACAAGAAGTAGACCAGCTGCTACAAAAAAGGTGGCCAGGGCACATCTGACCCCATCTTTGCTTAAAAACAAGTTCCGTAGTGTGCACAGATATGGTTCCCTTGCTGTGTACAACAGAATATTGAAAACCTTCAGTAAAACGCTCAAAAGTGCGCTCTGTTACATCTCACATTAGTTTATTAAATATGATCTTCCCTGTACACCTGAAACTCATGTCCCCAGAAGCTGTAAATGTTCAGACTCCATTGGAGATTTTTATAGAGCAATCTAATGTATCACTACCCATATGTTTCTTACGGCAGCGTTTGGACTGCTGACCAGATGTGGATTTTCAGTATGCTTTACCTAAATGTTCAACCATGTTTTTCAAATGTCTGTCATTCTTGTGGTCAGAACGGTGAAAATCTTATGTAGCTCAGATTTCAGTAGAGAAACCGTCTGCTGTGCGTCTTCATCATTTTCACTAACCTTACAGTCTCATTTCTGGAATCAGTGAAATTTATTAACTGTGGTCACATAATTTCCCTTTAACATTCCTCATCCACATCCTGCCTCAAGTCACTTAACGGTTGTCACCTGCGGTTTGACCATCACGGATTCACAAGTAGTATGTTACTCAGCATTCATTCAAAGCAATACGAAGCAATGTTCCAGTGCTGAACACAATGAGCACGCTGCTTTTTTTATTAACGATTATACATTTTAACATAGTGAGCATAGCCTTGCTTAGATTTCCACCATGGCATCTAAACAGGAAAATGAGGTATTTATTCCGTATCACTTGAAGGTGTCAGGCACCACCTTCTTTCTGAGTCAAGGATTTTTTACTCGACAAAGAGATAAATGACATTTTGCAAAATCACAGAGGCTTTTTTTCTAGGCTCTGAGTTCTAGAGCTATTTTACTTCCACAGGGTGGTGGTGAGGACTGGCATTAACACAAAATAACGGCACTTTTAGTCTAATGGAGGAGCAAACATTCAACATGCTACAGAGACAATTAAAAAAAAAAAGAAAACAGCCACAAAAATCATGAATCTGTAGTAGCAGCAAAAGGGAAGGAAAAAAGAGAGAAACCTCACCACCATATAGCACACACTCCAGCAGCAGAAACTTAATTAGAAGTGTAATTCAGCCACATTTCCCACTTTCCATTCCTTGTGTGATACATAATTAACACTCTAGAGAAACCTAACAAGGGTTAAAGCCATGCAAAAACATATTCCCTCCACTTCAGACTACGGCTGAACAGGCAGAATCAAAAACGTACAGACTGAAAGCTTGGAGATGTCCTTCTCCTGGAGCTAGCATGCAGCCGAGCAAGGTGAAACGAGCAGGGAGCAGCGAGGGAGCTGTGCGAGCAGAGGAGCCTGCTACAGCTGCAGTCGCTGGAGCAGCCTGTTAGCATAATGCTTTGACAACTCCATCAGCGCAGTCTCAAGGTAGCTGTCAATCAGGATGCATCATTTAATACAACAGCACACTAAGGATTTTCTCCTACAACCCACATGACAGCGTATCTACAGCTCTATTTATATCAGCGCCCAGTTGTGTTTACAATGCTGTTGTAATTAGGAAAGATGCAACAGGCAGCAATATTATTCAGATTTCCATTTTGCCATGCTGCCATGTAAAGTGCGATCTTGCTTCACAGAGTCATGCTAAATGACAAAAGCGCTATTTTCTTCAGTCTCTGTGCTCAGACAGCACTTCATTTGCAGCTATCTATAATTAGATTAATGGTGTAGTGCTGTACAAAGCAGGCCCACTTCACATCAGATAGCATATGAATTAGGACAAACACTGATTTCAATTCCAGGCAGAGAAAGCAGTGACTGGGGTATTTAGCATACCCTTTATGGTGGAATGAGATGTTAATTGTGTACCATTACCTCTAAACTGCTTGCTTGTTGTATAAATCACTGTGCTAATTGATGCAGAGATAGAAACGTAGCCACAGGCAAGAAAGCGACGGAATGAGAGCTGAAGATGGTGGATAAAGGATTATCGAGTAAAACCATATGGAGATGAGGTTCCTTTGAAACCTGCCCACAAGCAGTACTACTATGAACTACAGGGGGAAAAGTGCTGCACTGATGTGTAAGAAAAAGTATATATATTTTATATCACTGTTTCAGAACAGAATCTTAGTAGCAAATCCCAGCCAAGCAGGAAACTGAAGAATAAATGTGTGTAATGAACCTCAACACACGCTTCCAAAAGACAAGTAGCAGGGTGGGCATGCCTTGGGAACAGTCATCACACTGCCTGGATTTTGGGGGCCTGAGTTAATAAGTAACACTTGAAAACTATCCAGAGCAGATGTTCCCCTGACCCATGTGCAGACTAGAGATGCAGACTCCTTAAGCTGTATCTGTGCTTTTAAAAAAAAAAAAAAAAAAAAAAAAAAAAAAAAAACCACACCAACAAAACAAAACAAAAAACCCCACATTCAAGTGGCTACTGATAAGTTAAGTGTCCTAATAAGGAAGGAGAAGGGAAGCAGCTTCACACACCTGTAGTAACAACCACATATGTTCTAGCCCGTGCACGTACACAGCCAAGAAAATCCCTGAAAATCCCTCTCCACGTACTGCGGAAGCAGGAGAGGAGAATCTCTCAGAAGTAACAAGTAGCTGTGTCAGCACCAGGACTAACGAAGCCTGCTTTCTCACAGACAGGTTTTGTAGTTGTCTGTCATCTCTAAAACAGCATTACAGCCTCGGGGGCGTTTGTAACTGCACTCCCCAGTGTAGATTCTCTCACCTTAAATAAATGATGAGTTTGACCAAACCCTCTGCCCACACTCTCTACTACACAGAGCTGCAGCTTTCTCCTCTAGCTGGACACCTTTTATTCACGAAATAGGTTAGACCACAATGCTTTTAGGACCCTTCCCCCTCTGTTACATCCGGCTGAAGTCGATCAACTAAGTCAAAGTTACTGGGAAGCCGACAGACAAGCACACGATGGACATCCAGCATGCCTGCCTGAGCCTTGGTTTCTTGGCAAAGGTGGCTAAAAATAGCATTACAAAAGGAAGATGAGCTACAATGCCTTCTTCAGCACCACATTCAAGGACAAGCCAGCTGGGTGACATGCTCACCTTTGAGCCATGCTTCTTCCCCTACAGACACTGCAAATCTGTTTGGCATAACTATTCTGCAGAAGAGTGGCTCTAGTATACATGCTGGAGCCAATGCCACTGCACTCTAAATCATCTCCCCTCTGCCCCCAAATTATTATATAAACTTTTTTCTTAAGCTTCTTGTTCAGAAAACTTGGTTGAACTTAGACACAACTAAGACTTACCTTCATACTTTGATCACTAACAAAATGCCAAGACAAAATGCTAGCAACTAAAATACTACTCAATGTCCTATTCTAAGAAAATATATTCCCCTTGCTCACAACACGATACTTAAGAGCAAATGCTGACTTTCAGCCACAAGTTCTAAGATCTTAGCACGGTGAAATAAACTTCTGAAAAATACAAGGTATCTTCCCCTTGAGTGTTCAATCCCCACTATTCTTCAGCATTTGATATTGCCTTAGCTTAAAAGAGCAAAGAGAATGCATTATATTTACTAGGTATCTCACTGTCCTAAGGTTCATTAAAAAGAGCGAGATACGGGATTGTCCAACCTTGGTTTTAATTTTCTTTTGGAACTACTTGGTTTTCCTACATATGGCAGCTAATTGTTACTGGGGTGGGTGGGTGTGGGTGTGTGTGTGTGTGGGGGGGGGTTGTCAAGTGTCACAGTAGTGTTTATTGACCTCAGCTCCCAAAGAAATACACATAACATATATATATGTATATCTGTATATCTATGTATATAAGGAGGGCTTGGGCGTGGACAGTTACCCGATATGAACAAGCAGTACTAATGTACAAATTACTGCTTGCTGCAAAATCAAGTGAATAGCAGAAGAGAATCACATATTGGTTGATGAAATGCTTCAATTACTTTGAGAGGAACCTTTAAATTATTTCCAACACAATACACCAAACAGGAGTAAGTAGAGTGATATTAGAGACAGCAGTCACTGTTCTGAAATGACAGTAGAGTTCAACAGTTTAGATTTTGGTCACCAGACATACAAAGCCTGTGGATTATCCTCCTTTATCACTGAGGCTTACAACTTTAAGGAAACGCTAGCTATATCTGGCCAACCAAAGGGACCTATGAAATAGAAACAAATGGCAGTAGAAAAAAACCCCTGTGTTGACTACTTTGAAATAACACCTCCCAAGTGTGCGGCTAGTTGACATAAATGGAAACGCATTGAGGAAAAGAGCTGTGAAGCTGTGTAACAGTCCTGTTCCTAATCATTAATCACTTTTTTTAGACCATTTAAACCAGCCCATTAGAGCCTGCAGCAAAATGCCAACACTCCCATCACTTGCATGTCAGCAGTGCTGGTGTTAACAGGAGAAAATATATGGTTTCTATGACTGTGCCCCAGTTCTACAGCATTTGCTACCTTTAATTGAAAAAGGCAGTTAAACACAAGGTAAATCATTCAGTTACCTAAGCTGTTTAATAACACATAATTGATAATGTCAATATGTTACAGTGACATAATGCATCACTTTCACCACTCTCATGCTTCAAATACGGTCAACTTATACTTCAAACATTTACTTTATATCTGCTATTTAATGAAAAACCCAGGGAGAACCACCTTGAGTACCATGTGTGGAACATACGTACAACACACACCACTGCCTCAACTCATCTGCGGGTTGGTTAGAAACAGGTTCCTGCCACAACGGTTGCAACTTTGTGAAAATGGTTTAGTTATGTCATTAGCAACTTGCTTTTTGTCTCAAAACACCAGAAGCTCCTACTGGAATAATACATAATTCTCTGATAAAATCTGTTGAAAAAGAGCATGAAAAAATCTGCACAAGAAAAAGCAACTACTTGTTTTCTGAAATGTGTCCCAATCCTGCAGGCTTTTGCCTAACTTTTCACATGTAACCAGTCCAACAGTAGCCATCAGGACTTGTTGTTAGTATAAGGCAAATCACATGCCTAAGTGTTTACAAAATCATACCCCCTAAATAAAGAATATGATCTGGAGTAGGAAAAAATATATCTTATCAGCTATGTACAGACAGTGTGGTTAAACATGACTAACCCCATTATACAATACTGTGGTTTTTAACATGTATTAATAAAAAAACCATTTTATTTCTACAAGTATTTCAAATGGGCAAGAACATTTGACCCGTTTATTATATAACAATAAAAATGTAACCACTGACAAGAATCATGCAATTCTCTCTTCATCACGTAGCAGATGGCTGCAAAATGGGACGGGTTTTTGGTTTTGTTTTTCAAAAAAATACAACCCCCCCCCTCAAAAAAACCCAAAACCAACCAAGCAAAAAAAAAAAAAAAAAAAAAAAAAAAAAAAAACCCACACCACAAAACCCAGCCAAACAAACAAAAAAAAAAGGCGCAGTCAACTTTTCGTGACCACTGTTACAGGATGCATGCAGGAAAAGAAGGTGATGGAGCAGACTCAGCAGTAGCAGGCAAGACAAAGCGTGCTGCCACTTTGAACCTCCATTACCTACATGTAACTATAATATTTGTTTGCCCTGAGATTTCAATTGTATCATAGACAAAATGGCTAAGAAGGTTCAGTATTCTGAAAATAAAAACCTGCTGCCTCATAAGTAGCCGCTTGCCCTCCTCCTGTTCTTACAACTGGAAAGTAGCTGTAGGTAGTGGTAATGACATCACTATGACCAAGCCTTTAAACATCTTTCAGAGAGAAGTTTGGTTCAACTGTCCTGGAGTTCACTGTCTGAGGAGAAGAGTTATGCAGATGCCCAACTAATAAAGGTTGCAACGAACTGCCTGGCCCCAGGTGACTGCCAAGTTGTCTCTATGTCTTGCTAAGGTAAGTTAGAGTAATGGATTCTCACAACCGTAAAAAGCAAGTCCATTGATCATGAACTACGCAAGGCTCACAAAAGCAAACTGTAGAGTTTGGTTTGACTAGAGACCTTGGTGATGTACATAAGGTAACAACTTATAAAAATGGAAAAGCCAACAGATGTGTAAAACTCTAGTACCAATTATATAGCAACCCAACGCCTGTAGGATACTTACTATTTTTCAGCCTGCTTTGTTTTGGTTAACCACAAATTTCTAAGTTATTCAGTAAGTTCAGTAAGGAAGTACTTTTTGAAAAGTACTATCTGATCTGGGGCACAACACATCCTCCTCTAGGAAAAAGAAAAAAAACCAACCTATTGAGTAGAATTGATTTACAGAAATGTCCAACAAATGCTAGTTAATTTCTAGACACCAATGTTTTTCCCCCCTCTGGGTGGCCAGGGAATAATAAATGTTTGACTCCTCTTCCCTTCAAGCTCAACGCTACTTTTGGCACTCACTTAAATGGAAGAAAAAGCAGAGCACAGAGGCCTTTCATTCACTGTGAGGCTACCAACAACCATACAGAACATTTAGATAGGTCTTATTTTCCACTGACTGCAAAAATGGTTTTAGCCTGTACGTTTCATAGGGAGAAAATTGCAGAGCAAACTGCATTCTTTCACAGCTTACAAAGTTTTCTAATGGTTGGGCAAGCACTGGTTAGAGCTTGGTCTGTTAATTTGCCTTGGAGTGCTTCCAATACTACTTGGTGAGCCACAGCATCTTTCTGTTTTGTTTTGTAGAGCAGCTAGCACAATGACATCTACAACTGGAGAAAAACGTGTGTAGGAAGCCAAAGCCTTTTTACAGAGATTTGATTCAGTTTACAAAGCTCTCTGGACTGAGATGTGGATTTAGGGAAGTTAACATATGAAGCCCCTTGAACCCTTGAACCAGATGCATTTGTAAGGCTGTTGCAAACTCAAAATTCAAAGAAGGAGCCTAGCTCGTTGTGAGGGGAAGCTGTGAGAAAGGAATGACTACATAAACTCATAGAATCGTTAAGGTTGGAAAAGACCTCTAAGATCATCAAGTCCAACCGTCAACCCAACACCACCATGCCTCCTAAACTAGGCCCTGGAGTGCTATGTCTACACCTTTTCTGAACGCCTCCAGGGATGGTGACTCCACCACCTCTCTGGGCAGCCTGTTCCAATGTTTAACCACTCTTTCGGTAAAGAAATTTTTCCTGATATCCAATCTAAACCTCCCCTGACGCAACTTGAGGCCATTTTCTCTTGTCCTAAATGAGAACATGTATGAGAACTCAAGCCATCAAAGATGGCTTTACATAAACTGTGCGATAGTCCCTTGCGATAGTCCCTTAACGTACGTCTTCCTGCCATACACTCTGCTCTCACACCATGGCAATTACACAGCCCGGCAACTGATTTAGGGGTTTTAGTAGCATTACTCTTCAGGTTAGAGATCGAGAGGCTTTAAATCCTGGATCTGGACTTTTTTCTGTCAGTAATCCCACTGATTTCAGTAAGTTCAAGATACCTCAGTGAGAACTTTCAACTCAGTAAGAACTAAGTGAGTTGCTACACTGCACGTTAATATAGACATATCTGCCTGGAAAAAAAATGTTTGTTTGAAAAATGAATCCCTCACCCTTACTGTCTTCTTCAGGGTGGGGCTGGTGAAAAACTACTAAATAATACAGGGAAAGTTGTGCTCTACTTTTTCCTTCCTCAGCTTAAGGAAACTTAGTTTTTATTTCAGATGCAATAGAATTAACAAAAAAGACTGATGGTAAGATTATGAAAATCCACAAAAACTCTATAAATTTTATGCTATGTAATGAAACACTTTTTAATTATGTTTCTTAATTATTCTGGATACTAAATAATCAGTAAAGTCTCAGCAATAGTGCAGCTACAGCACCAGTATTATACCTATTTCCTACCATTAAATTTCTAGGGATCATTTCATGGCATTAGGATGGACATCTACATTAGCAACAGATGCACATTCTGTAATCTTTGTAATTCAGAAATATATGCTGTTGCGTCTGTGATTACTAGCAGCATATTCATGTAGGACTTAAAACGCTCTTTTACATTATAGACTAGTGCTTTTATAATTCAAACCTTACATGACAATCTTTGCTAACATCTAAGGGCTAGATCCAATAAAAGACTTACATACCCAAAGCAGGACACTTAGGCAGAATTGAAGCACCTAAATCCAAAATGGCAATACAAACGCCTGATCATCTGTCATTTAACACTGAAGGTACTTATATTCTATCCTCCTCCCTGGTTCAAAATACATGTTTAGAGTTCTGCTGCTGCACCTCCTCAGAACCAAGTCATACAGCTTCTTCCTTCTTCAAGCCCAGATGTGACCCAGAAGTCAGGAAAGCAGGGTCCAGTTCTGCTCCAGGGACCATTTCAACATTTTTATTTCAACTGACATTGCATACAATACATAGAAGATTGCAGAGCAGACAGAAAAAAAACAACATTTGAAATGAAATGGATAGCAAAAATTGAAAAAAGAAAACTCTCAAAGACTAGCCTCTTGTTTTCAGCTTTAAGCACTCATAGTCAAACATATCCCTTATGTGTGCTGATGAACTGCAGCAGCTATTTCAAAACCAGGCTTATATTTATAAGTATTTCAGTCACAGAGATACAAAGTTAATAATTGCCAAATACACATTAGAAAATTTATGACTGAGTTGTCTTAGCCCAAAGCCGTAACACTCACTTAAGAGGCACAGGTAAGAAGTGAGTCCTGGGAGTCATTTACCAGTGAACAGCAACATTATTCAGTGGATTTGGGACTGGGGATGAAGTGATGAACATTACTATATGCAATTACACTTGATAGGGCAGTAGAATGCAATCACCCAAACAAAAATCAGACTAGAGCACCTCAGTTAAGAACTCATAACCACCCCCCACAAAGTTATTAAGTGTGTCAGCTTTGGCCACTACTTCATAATTGATTTAACCTCTGTCCTCAGGGCAGTATTTTGAAGTTGTTGGTTAAAGTGATTTAGTATTTATTTTTTTAATTAGACTAAGTTTTTGTGAGGCATTCAGAGCATGGAGCATATTGATCTCTATTTTCATCTCTGCTCTTGACTCGGTTTTTGACATAACAATTAAAGGATCGCATGAAACTGTTTCAGATGAACCTAATGAAAAGCATGAAGAAAGCAAGCTAGGAATATTTCTTTAAGTGCAAATGAAACTCAAAGATAACGGACTTTGAATAAATATTTTATCACCCCTACTCTTCACTTCACTGAACAATCTTTTTTTTTTTAATGTCATGGGAAACATATTTGCAATTGCCATTATAGGATTTCTTTTAGGGATGCATTTTGTACATTTGTTCTATCTTATTATGTATCTAAACTATATTTATTTCTCACACCAGCATTTTTCAAGTGTAATCCAACAGAATGATTGCTCAGACAACCTTCAGTAGATCTGGACTATTACACTTGCAGCTACTACTAGTTTAGGCCCAAGAACTATTTTCCAGCGTCACCAGGCTAATTTCTCTGCTGGTTTAAAAGGTGAACTGCAACTTGTAGTGCACTTATTTTGATCACTAGAGAACTTGGTTGTGTTTCTTTAACTGTGGTTCCTTGCTTCAAAAAACCAAACCCACTATTCACAAGAAACCTGAACTCATTCTCAAGTCTGTTGTTAATCATACAGTGAATTTCTCTACCCCAGGAGAAGACTAGGAGCGATCCACTGGCCACGAGGTGAAAACCAGTCAACTGGAAAGAATTTTAGCAGTGATAACATGGTAGGGTAACACATCCATAGTTACATATCTATTTTCAACATACCATTTAATCACACTTGGCATAAATAGCAACCTGAGTGAGTCTGTGTATCAATAATTATATAAACCTGGTGTGGGAACAGGAAAAGAAACTAGGAACAACAAAGAACACTGCTGAGAAATACAAATTCCTGAGCATTGCTGTGTAGAGTAAAATGAGGACGAAGAGAAGGAAAGTGTTGTAAGACTGGAAATAACTAGTACTGATTTTATCCATCACCATACTCTCACTACTCGGTAGAATGTTACGAAGAAACATGCAGGTTATCCTGATGCTTTAAAGCCTCCCAGTTTGTCTGTCAAATTTGCAAAGAAATAGAACTCAGAACGTTTCACAGTGGGGTAAGATCAAAGTTGAACAGATCAGTCTTATAACACTATTTACAAATAAAATTTTAAAGTGAGACACATTACCAAAAAAAAAAAATCTCTTCTCTTTTTTTTTAAACTTAAATGTATCGAACATGGCTGGAATTTGGCTGACAAGGCAATCCTGCTCTGGGTGCTAAAGGAGGACTTTCATCAGTAGATGACTAAAACTGCCACACACGTGCCCAAGCAGGGTAGATATATTGAAAGGACAAACAAGATGCAGCTCAGCACTCCATACTTCAAAATGGACTCAGTAATTTAACCATTTACAAATTTGACTACAGGGCACTCAAAGAAGACCGCTCCTGCTGCGTAAGGCAGGCCGTTATGCAGTCACGAGTGGAGAAAGAGGATAAGGAAGGAACAAAACTGGCTCTGTGGCTTAAAGGCTAAGGAACTTGGCTGAGGAGAGTAGAAAACTGCCTTCTGGTCTCTGCTTCCAGAGTTACCCGGCTGCCTAGTCTGACACAGGGAAATGGTTCCAAAAATGGGGACCAGAATCTGCTTTCCCAGCAGAATGGCTCCAGCACTAGATTTCCCCCTCTACCACCCTAAGACTTGGCAATTACAATATACTGCAGGGACAGAGTAGATATTAATTCCATCATGTGGAAGTCAGCACAGAACCCCTATCTCCAGACTTCTAGGCAAGCGCTCTCAGCAGCAAGGGGAGCTGCAAAAAGTGAGCATCTCTACCTTCTACGGCTATGAATTTTGATGAATGTGGCCACAGCTGCTACGCTTTAGGTTGAACTCAACACTGCCCACCGATGCTAGATGTTTTCTGAAGGCTATTCTCTCAGGAGACTTGAGATGAGTTTAAAGTACTTTATTTCAGCAGCACAGTGAGGATAAGTGAACATTTGATATCTAGTTCCCCAGAGCAGATTTGCTGAGAAGATGCAGGTACCTTTAGTTAGACAGCTGTGAAATCTATTTTAGTTGTCCTGAGGACACTTAGAAGGTTACTGGATTTTAAGCTTCCTGGATCACTTTCTTTGACTCAGACACCTAAATTGCACTCTAATCTTGCTGTAGGTGCCAAAATAGGCACTTGAGCCCCTCTGGACCTTTAAGCCCGATGCCTAAAGACATTTGAATACATGATACCGAAGTACTGTTGCCAAAAAAAAAAGTATATATAATCATACTGATGTATATGTTGATTTCTGTAACACTGATTAGTGATAATTATTCATCTATGGATGGATGGATGGAGAAGAGGAGGCTGAGGGGAGACCTTATCACTCTCTACAACTACCTGAAAGGAGGTTGTAGTGAAGCGGGTGTTGGACTCTTCTCCCAAGTAACTAGCGATAGGACGAGAGGAAATGGCCTCAAGTTGCGTCAGGGGAGGTTTAGATTGGATATCAGGAAAAATTTCTTTACCGAAAGAGTGGTTAAACATTGGAACAGGCTGCCCAGAGAGGTGGTGGAGTCGTCATCCCTGGAGGCGTTCAGAAAAGGTGTAGACATGGCACTCCAGGGCCTGGTTTAGGAGGCATGGTGGTGTTGGGTTGACGGTTGGACTCGATGATCTTAGAGGTCTTTTCCAACCTTAATGATTCTATGATTCTACCTTCATTTCTCTATGGATTACTTTCTACAGACAAATTTCACTCAAGATAAAATTGTATCTACCAGTTATAGTCATATGGCTCACATCCTCTGCCTCCTTTTCAAATACAGACAACTGTTTTTATTCCTCCAGCTCTTTTGACCTCACTACTGTTTCCAAAAGTGTTGAATTCTAGATAGCTGTTCAACCGGCTACAACTTGGTTGCAAGTCATTTGATGTGAAATATTTAAAATGAGACGAGGGTCACCAGGCACTATCAGAATTCTCAGTGTCTCCTGCTCTCTTCATATGGTATGTGATAATCGATAACTTATTTTCTCATACACTAAGACTTCAAGATTAGTTGTACAGCCTATGAAGACAATGTTTGGGGTATATGATCAATAACTAAATCTCAGTTGCATGGTTACCTGTAATCCAAAAAGTATTCCGTGTTTCACAGTTTCATTGCTTTAACTGCTGCTGTTTAACAACTTTACTGTAATAGAGTTCATTATCATTATAGGGGAATAGATGCAAGAGCAATTGCGAGGCTATCTCCATGGCTTACTCATGTTTGTGACAGTTGTGCTTATTGCACTTGTCCTTCCTTGCTACTCTTTCAAAGAGCCAGTAGCTTGAAAGATGATCAAGCAAAAAGGTATAATCAACACAACTCCCTTCTCCCATTCCTGATTATTTGCTTGTTTTGGAAGATAAGGAGTTTTGACAGCAGAGTACATTAGTCAGAATAATATTTGAAGCTTCAAAATCTGCTGACCTACAGCATAACCAAGGACCTGGTTTGCTGCAGTCAGCGAAGACTATAGTTCCACTTACAGAGTGCGAGAGGATTTGGTACCAATTGGGATCCTACTTTAAGATCGATTACAAGCATTGAATTTCTCTTCCTCCTTTCATACAAAACAAAACTAAAATGTGTTTACTGGCATTACGGAGGAGTAAAGCTTGCAGCTGTAACTTGCCTCATGATATCATATTATTACATGACCTTCACTGTTTATATAGTCAATAGAACATAATTAAATGACTTCATAGAATCAAATTAATTTCTCCTATGCCGTATTCATTTTAAAATAGAATCAATATTATTTACCCTACCTGACAATAATGTCCGTGCTTCACATAAGATTGATTCAATATCAGCAGGTAGTTATCAATGAATGCACTTTGCTGTGGTAAATGAACACAATCAATACTCAGAAATGTGAGTTTCCTAGCTTATGACTCAATTGTAACTGAAGTGAAAGCTGAGTTTTGTTCAGGTCTTTTTACTACTTCTTTTAGGTTTCATATAAGGAGAATCTGAATTTCATAGTCAGCACCAGTACAGTAACCGTCTGAAAAATTACCAGGCAGCACCGCTGCACACTGAACATCATTATCCTCTGACAAGGTTATGCTGCACGAGATAGCAGACAGAAAAAAGGAAAACTCAAGAAATATCAGAGATTCTCAGCATTTCTTAAAAAACATGATTGTTTGAACTCTTAAGCATCACATGAGTATCACGTGAAAGACAACTCTGTATTGTGGAGGGCACATTGCATGAATTTCAATTTGTTCTGCTCAAAACAGAGTAAGAAAGAAAAGCTATAGTTCTTGGAAGGATATCCCAAGACACCATTTTTCATTTAGAAAAAAATGTATTAAGGTAGTATCAGTAATATAAGCTAAGAATCATTTTAAGTTGTATTACATAGACTGAAAACAAAACTAACATCAACGAGATTGACAAAACTCCTCTCAAAATGAACTAAAAATAGGGACTTTGGCAAAGTAATTTCATTTATGGCAATTTTAAAGTAAAATGTGTGAAAAGGAGATTTTTCGAAGACATTAAAGATATGAGTGTCTGTGACCGTTCCCTTTCAGTGGGAGCTGGTCTTCTGGTTGCTCTTTCTCCCTTATAAAATGTGTCCTTGAATCCCCACAATCCTTCAGCTTTTTGATCTTTTTAAGGCAGTCCTCATTTTTCCTAGAGTAACTTAACCTAGCTTGCACTATTTCTGAAGTCACGCTGCACCAGTCATTTTCCCAGCTACCAAGGTACCGCTCCTTCTTTCTAGCAAGTTCCTCAACCTTTACACATACTGAGCAATCTCGCTTTTACTTTATAGAAAATTCTAGGAAGTACGCTGAAGAAAAGCACTTCCATAGCGCACTTGATCTCATGTTTTACTATTGATTTAGCATTCAGATAGTCTTTGTGTAAGAGCCATGAAAACAAAAGCAGAATGCTTTAGAATAACATTGGCATATTTTTATATACTTACTGAGAGAGAGGTGAATGGCGATTTTAAATATAAAGTCTTTATAGTTCACATCTTTCAGAAATCAACTACAACTTCACGGCTTTTTTATACATGTGTTTTAAGACTGAAGTTGGCTTTCTTGGAAAAAACTGTGAATTCATGAAAATCTAAAGTAGCTCCTTTCCTTAAAAAAAAAAAAATCTGATCATATATAACATCTATCATTGTTTTGATGTATGCTTGCAAAAAATACAGCAAGCCAGCATGCGTCATCCATCTTTCCTCCCCTTTACCTGTGTTTCATAAAAACATATCAACCATAATCTACCACAATTCTCCCAAAAATAGCATAAACGCTCTCTCTGGCTTCATAGAATAAAGATAAAACTGAATCACAATTAACAATCTACACTTAAAATTATTTCCCCTAAAATATTAAACCACAAGCAGAAGAGAAGCTTCTGTAATTTACATTTCAAGTGCCCATAATGACAAACAGTAATCAATACAACATACGTTCAATGCAGAAGAGCTACTGTAACTGCTGGAGTCCACAAAACTGAAGGTTTGCCAGTAGGGCAGTGAGGCAATTTAACATGTAGCAGTCAACAACAACCACCAAGGAATACTTTTTCTTTCCTCTGCTGTTTTTTCCTTTTGTTTCTATTCCTCCCAGCCTCGTTTTCCCAATGTTTGAATATTTAATCTGAAATATCAGTTATTAACTAACTTTATAGTTCCACTAATTCATTTAACATTCACATCAACAAAGTTACATACAGGGGAAAAAAACTAAATTAAGCTTCCCTATCACATGCAGAACCCTACTACCTGAACACACAAAGTGCAATCATCATCCGATTCATTTATATTTACACTAAACTGTTTCCTTTTTATCACCTAAGTTTAATCTTTATAAACAATATTTATATATAAGCATATAAATTGACAACGTGTATGTACAAATTATATATATGTATTTACATGTATGCATATACATATTTACATAAGTAGATATACATGTAAGAATTTAGTTCTGTTTTGAGGTTTATAAAACCTCTTCTCTCACGTAAGAGTTCTTTCCTGTGCAAGAATGTATTGGGGGGGAGGGGGTTAAGTGGAGGGCGGTTTATCGTGATCAGCAACACGAAACATGGAACAAAACAAGGCTTTCTCTTGTTCTCATACATTCTGAAAGGCATCCTAAAGGAAGCTTTGTTCTTTGGTTAAGGTATTAGACAGTATGTCACATATAAAAGAGAAACTCTGTTGGTAATGCTCCCAGTAAATTCTAGGCTGTAACAGAAACTTTCTGTAACATCTCACCCAGCTTCCAGGGGTGAGGTTAGGGTGCCATTGCCATTTTGGATACTTTAAGGTGTCCCATCTGGCTTCTGCATGCTGCTCTACAGGGCACCTGTAGGTGCTCCGTTATAGCTGTCAGCTCCCTATAGATGTCTTGGGTACATTACATGCATGAAAGTTAGATATCACAGTTTGAACATGGGAACTTCGACCCCTTTACAGACCAAGCAGAGAAGCACATGGAAGAGAATTGCCCCTAGAAGTACCTGATTCTCTCCACTGACTGAGTAATCTCAGATTGCAATGTCTAATTTTTGGCCGCTTCCATTAGGGCAGGTGGAAGTCAGACTGCTGTTCAATTCTGGAAAATGCTGTCCCTGATTCGGGAAACAGTAGCAAAAGAGACACAGGACAGAAAACCACAACTACACTCTCTTTTAAAAGGAAGCACAGCTATGTAGTTTTATCACAGTGGGATGATAGGAACAACCTCTTCACAAAAGGCTCTTCTGTGAAAAAACAAAAGTGAGGCTAGTCACTGTTTCATAAATTTGCTGCTGGATGGTTGGGAGGGAGTTTCAAGGCTTTCCTCCATGGCAGTTAAGTTTGCTTAAGACAAAATACAAATAGCTTCTGAATTTTCTACAGACAATTTATCTAAAGGAAGACATTACTGGACCTGGAGATGTGGAAAGGACCCCGGACTGTAGGGCTGGCAGATAAGGACTCATCCACAAGGTATACACCAAAGACTTCTGCACTGTCTTTGAGTAAGGAAGAGCTTGTAGGAGTGGGGCAGGAGCTTGGCAGAATGTGAGCATGTGTACACATGGTGAAAGAGAACAGGGCTGAAAGGGCCCATGGTGATAATAAGGCAGAATTTTCCTTGAGCTTCTTGGCAGTCCTGGTCATCACTGCAGTGTATGTCCCCTCCCTTCAAACAACTGCTTGAAGTGCAGAGGATTTGTCTGAGTGGCATGGTAGCATAAATACACAAGTGACCATATATTATTTCTGATTTGAGCAATACATCATTTACTCACTGGAATTCCAAACAGGCAAATTTAATCATTTTAATTTCCGGTTATTTTACCCACTTTACTAATTACCATTACAGCACTGATTAGTTTGTAATAGTTATTCATTAGCTGTAAATTGAACAAGAGCTGATTTGAGGTAATTGCTTCCTTGACACATTCTCGGGACTAAGTATTTCACAGTCATCAGATAATGAATCTGACGAAACGCATGGTCAATAGCAAAGTCTCAAAGAATCACTGGTGAAGCTCCAAAATCCTCTCAGAATGACCTCTACTTTTCTGCATGTGGATTATTTGGTAAAACCAGCTTTCCTCCAGCCAGAGTAACCAAGGATGTTACTGTAGATCATACATTATGGAATAGAAAAACAGACTTTGAGACAACTCAGCATTATGCCTTACATACTTTGTCTTGGAGAAAGACTGTATTTTGCCTATCTGAGGCCCTCCTTACAGCTGATTACAATATCTTGTTTCTGGAAAAATGTTGTTTGACCTTGCACTCAGCCTTCTCCTCCTTATCCCATGGATCCTCAGTGACAAAAACATCTTCCTGATAGACAAAATCACATGTAAGGAGAATATTTCTTGTTTCATCAGCTTGGAGTTGTCGTGGCTGGAAATACAGGATATTTAGTAGGGAAGATATTGAAATCAGGGCCAGAGGATGTGTCTCTGAAACATCCCAGGCATCTTCCTCATCCCCCTCAGCCCATTTACACGTTTAGTTTTCTCTTGCCATTTTGTTGGGGGCTGCATTTTGGATCTCATCTTGAGGAAGCATTGATCAAGCCCCATCATTCTTACTCCCTACCATTTAACTGGAAAGCAAGTGCAGGATACAAGAGACACTCCTAGAGACAGGATATCGATTCCTTTTTCCACTGAGCAGTAATTCGTTATCCATGGGATATTCTTTTATCCACTTGTGTAAACTCATGGAAATTTCTGACTTTGATGGGGCCAAGTTAACAGGGTGTGCAGCCCCCAGACTCATCCCAATAAATCTCCATTCAGAGCAAGCTGCTCTACTGGTTATGTTCCAGATGTGATCTCAGGAAAACATATTATCAGGGAGGAGTGAGTTAAGCCCTGTTAAAAACCGTCCATATTCAACATCTAAGAGCATGGGTGAAGCAAAAGTACCTCCAGGAGAACTTCCTTGCTTTTACTGCTCAGCTCTCTTCAAAGTCCTGTCACGTACAGTTTTGGCTACAATGGGCTACAAATTGAAGACTAGAGCTTTGCAATTCTGTTTCATGATCCTTACCTTAGAGATTGAATGGTTTTGTTTTCAGATCCAGACTGTGCCCCCAAAGACGGGAACTCACAGTGAGGGACAAACATGAGGCTTAGAAGGATGGCAGCAGCATAACTCTACTCCCTCAAATGACTTCAAATGACTCAGAATTAAAAACAATGGAAGAAAACAAAACAGTACCTTAGTTCATATGCCCAGAACTAGAAAACCCAAGATGTAATTATTTGGGAAACACCCAAGCCTTTTCCTTTAAGTCTTGAGTAATTTCTTTACTTGATGGAACACAGATACAAAGCACAGCATTTAGCAGAAACAAAACAATACAGAAATACCAAAATGGATACAGAACAGGCCAGAAGAACTTCAAACGGGAATGAGTTTTGTTATAGCTAATCATGACACTGAGGACAGATCAAATGACCTCCCAATATATCTTGCACTCTATGAAACTTTAACAATGCTTGAAAAAAAGGACGTGGTGGGGGAAGATGGAAGTGAAGAATTTATTTTAGATGCCTTTCTTAGCGACTTCTATTTTTACATGATCTGGTCTGTCGCCTTTGCTCATCACCTAAAATAATACCGACACCCCTCCTCCCCTGCCAAAGTCACCCCCCCAAGTTCCACAATGAGTTCCATTGATTTTCGAGACATACTGTCAACTACCTAATAATTTAACTGGTGGCACAGCTCTTTCGGTTGAAGCTTCGGTTTCCCAAACAAAAGCTAACCACCTGAGACCACAGAGGACAGGATATGAGCTACTTATAGCAACACTGGACCAGTGAACAAGAATAGCAGGAAAGCTGCTTATTTTATTTTTTTTTTTCTCCAGCAAAGGCCTTTGAAGTAAACTATTTATTAAACATTATAATACTCGAAACAAAAATCTTTGAAGGCAGGTTATCCTCCTCTGCACCATGTCCCGTTGTGAATGAATTGCTTCCTTTTCCTTTTTGGATTTTTTTCACTTGTGAAACTGACACTCANTGAAACAGAAACAAGTGGTCTAACAGTGAGACTTAATTTTTCACTTTTTTAATTAAAAAAAAAAGGTAAATTCTCCCCACTAACCCTGTTACTGACGCGTACACATGGGTTTTCTTTGTTCTTCTGATTAAAACATTTGTCTCTCTCCCTCTCTGTTGTTGAAAGAACTCATTTTTCTCTATAGTATCACCAAGATCATTGGGAGTTTCAAAACCAAACTTAGAGAATTGCTTTTTCAAATACATGTATTTGAGCTGCAGAGACAGAACTGTCACACATTATACTGCATTTGCATCTTTGAAAATCTGGCATTGATGTGCAGTGAAGAAGGGGATTGCTCTGAAACAATTGCTCAGAACTATCTGAGCCTGAGAAATTCTCTGGCCAAAGCCTGGGAAATAATCAGAAGTGAACTGAAACTCCCACTGGGAAACCATGCATGCCTGCATAGTAAAGATGTCACTGGCAAGCTACAGACAAATTCACATTAAAAAAGGTCTTAATAATCCTTCACTGAGAGAAATAACTTACTCCAAGTGAGAGACAGTGGAGAAACCTAAACTATCAATATTCTGTTTTCTGAAAGATGGAAGAATTTGCAACTTCCACAGATTTACATGGAAGTAATAGTGATCTACCACCTCTGAAAATCTAACCACAAAAATATGACTCAGAGTTCCTCGGTATTTTCTTAACTAAGGTGCAGACACAGCCTTTATTCATGCAAAATAAGGCACTCTTCACCGAGTAGGCACATTTTCTCTATTTGTTCTGCCTTCTGCTTTCAGGTGCAACCCAGCACATGTACAAGTGATGATCAAGCACTAAGAATTTTGAATCATTTTCTTCCCCATCTCTGAAACATTTGTCCATCTGACAATGTATTTTCATTATTTATCATATTTTGCGTTTCACCTTCCACAAACACCTATGAGCAATTTTTGAAACATGTATAAGGAGTTTTGGTGGGGTTTTTTTTAATCAAAGCAAAGCTCTCCTTGCATAAAAAAGTAGCGCTAGGCTCCAATAAAATGCTTTCGTGCGTATGGAAGTATTCTAGATGCCTCCTACTTGAAGTCTGCCACTACTAACTAGCCTTAATTCATCTGTGCTACATATAAATCTAATAGATTTATGCCCGTGAGCAAGCGACTCATTTTGTATTCCCACCAGGCTAAGCTGAAATTCAGTAGACTTATTCAACTCCACAGTACTGACTTTTGAAGAACAAAGAATCCATCCTTTAAATGTTTTTCTTGCTATTGGAGGGCATCAACATGTCTGTAGCCCTGTTATTACCTCTACCATAAGGACATAGTGTCAAGAAGCTGGATAAATGACACACTTGTAAAATTTATACCAGTGGCAATCACTGAAGTTCTGGAGAACTTGGAGAAGGATTCTTTCTGGTGGGGAAAAACAGGGTGTAAGCTCATAATTTGCTGGAGATTTTACAGGCTTTCTATGAGACTGAAGTGCAGAGATGGCTCTGAAAATAAACTGTTATAAATGAAGAAAGATTCCTTGGGCATTCATAATTCTGCTGACTCAAATAGTTTTTGAGTAGGGAACAAAAACTATAATGAGCATAGCTAAATGATGGATCAAGATAAAAATGTCTACACAGATCTCAGCTCATAAAAGCAAGTCCTCTTTAAGTCACATTTTAAGTGCTTTCAAGGATAAGGACACGCTGAATCATACACTTTAGCACTTTCCTAAGGGCCTTAAATGTGTCAGCACCCTCTAGTTCTACCAGCTCTAAGGTGTAGTTGATAGTCTGGAGACACTCTTTTGAATGGACATCTTCAGTGGTTCCATTCCCAAATCTTTTAAAAAGCCCCGTAAGTTATTTGGAGAAATTGCTGATTTATTCTGAGCGATCTCATGAACAACCATAAGATTAAAACTCTTCCATTCCTACGTCAAATTGCTTTGCTTCAAAATTCAGTAAGACTATGAGTCAAAGGGAGAAGAAGGTGGTTGTAGGCTCTTGCTTCCCCAGGACTCTTCCCATCTGAAGATTTTTCAGCAGTTTGCCTTCACACCTCCAAGTAGAATTGGATCTCATTCATGAGTTCTCCCATAACATGCTCCATTTGTTCCAACTGTTTAAATCTGAGCCTGAATTTCAGAGTCAACTCATCCTCTGGCAACACAGGCACAAAGTGAATAAGGAACTTGCAGGATAAAATGAAGAAATTAATAAAAGATTTCCATGATTTCTCCAAGGTCACTCAATTAAGTTTTACAACAAATTAACTAAATGTTGTATTTGCATAGCAGATTTCAATATATTTTTAATTCACAATGCTGAATTAATTTTTACAACTTTTTTTGTGTTTACATTTTTCTTATCGAGTAAATAAAAATTTTTTGGCTATTACTGTAAAAATCACTTTTCCAGACATGCATTGAGCTGCCAACAAGAGCTGCAGTTTACTTAGCTCATATATTGTATTCCTTCCTCACCACTGCACATTCTGCACTTCTTCAACACCACAAATAGTGGTATGTGTCCTCACGTGTCAAAACATTAAATCAAGTTTTGCTCATCTTTCCAACTTCTTTGCAATTCTCACTGAACCAGCTGCAAAGCCATTGCATGTTCAATAACCGTGGTCTGGAACTGCAGTGGGGAGGCGGTAGGCATTCAGGGAAAATCAGAGTGCAAACTGGGGACCAGGCAAAAATAATTTGCAATTAATAAAGTAGCTACTGGAAAGAAGTTTCATTCATACTTTTAGCTTTGCTGGTTAGATCAATTAGAGATACTCTCCTAGTAATGTAAGCAGAATCTGGGCCTTAATGTGCATACACCTTTGCAAAATCCTTCCAAGTGTCTGAAAAAGACCTTTGAAATAACGGCAACACCAGCTCATTACATCATTTTCAGACACCATTTATATCAGCTAGTGCCATCTCCAAGACTCACAATAGCATGATTTTATTAATTCTCATAAAGCCTGATTTTGCATTCAGGCAGTCAACATGATTTTAAGTACCAATATCTCAACCTGAAAGTCAGCAAAATATAAAATAACATCAGTAGAATATTAAAATCTCCCACTGAGATAAATAGAAATATGAAGGTTCAGACAGAGCCAAATAGATTAGTGCTCACTTCCTACTCATTATGTGCTTTCAGCTAGCACAGTACAGTTTTATAATTTGATGGGAAAAAAAATTATACTTTTTAGCTATTTTCCAGCTTGACTTTCTAAGGCTGCTGCTCCCTTTAAAAATGGCATAGTATTCTTACCCATTAAATAGAACTATGACTACACAACAAGCTCAGTTCAATGATGTCCATGTTGCTGGGATATACATTCTTTTCTCAAAACAAGTCTTGGGAGGAACACTGAAACCCAGGGGGGGGAAAAAAGTGGGGGGAGGGAAGGAGAAATTGTTCTTTGACATCCTCCTTACTTCAGAACTTATTTGTAGTTCAGAACGGAGTCAAATGTCATATCAGCAATTAAACTTTGACTTCTACTAGAGCAATATTAATGTAGAGCGAGTCCCAGCACAGCACTGCCCAGCCCTGCGCTTGGGGTTAGCTCCAGTGCTAAACAGCACGTTGCTGACCGACACAGGAAATCCCTCTCCTGTTCCTTGAGTTGAACTGAAGCGCTGGCATAAAGAAAATGTCCAAAGTATTAAGAGCAACAAAAACTACCGGCTCAGAGCCAGATTTCAAAGGCATTTAGGTGCCTAACTTGCATTGATTTTAGTGGGACTAAGCTGCCTCTGAAAATCTGGCCTTCAGTCTTCACTTTTCTTAAGCCACTCCAGATCCTGTGGCTCTGTTAGGATGTAGAAGCAATTACATTTCACAACTTTGAATCCAACAACATATTTTGGAAATCATTCAAAGTACAGTGCTTTTTTAACATGAAGTTTCCTTGTCCAATAAAATACATTGGAATTTTATATACTTGGTATTCGCAGGTCTCATTCCTTTTTATTTAGATTGAGGCCAGAAGCTAGCAGTATGTTGAAACCGCTGACATCCAAATAAACTCTGCTTTCTTCCTTTAGGTGGGAGAAGTGTTTAATGGATACCAGTGCTTTGACAAATACTTTATAAAGACTAAAATATAAAATTTCAGCTTTACTGAACACTAATGTACTTGCTCCTGAACAAAACCATTGCCTCAAGAACGCTAATCCCAAAAGAAATAATGTAGGTGTTACAGTGCATATAAAAATCAGAAATTAGCATTTGAGGTGTCCATTCCCATACAACTCCAAAACGAACTCAGCCAAACAAATACCATCTTGGCTTGTAAAGGAATCCAGTGTAATGAAACACATTGAAAATGAGAAAACCAAATCCTCATTTTGATTCACAAGGCAGATGTGCATACACTTGAGCTAACAAAATCGATCTGAGAATATTTTAATAAAAATAAACACAGGTAGCTGTAATATCTGTTAATGCCGGGCCATTTCATGAGATGATGCTCACACTGCACCAACAGATCATGCTACGCCAGCTCTTCAGAGCAGAAACTGCTAGCCCTCTCCTCACCCATGCCCATGTCCGGTTTTTGTCCCTTGCACTAGTTCCAGCTCCCCAACGTCAAAGCACAGGAATGAATCTTGTAAAAAGGTCTCAGAAAAACTTTATCCCCCTTCCCCACGGAAGCTGCAGCAGGGAACAGGTGAAGAACTTAGGTGCTGCCTTTTTTTCCCCCACAACATCATCGGTTGGTCTAATAAAAGAGGCTGGTTTTCCCTGTGGAACTTGCCTCTCTAGTCGAAACCCGTCATTTGTTTTCCTTTCAGCAAGCCTTGCTTTTAATATCTAGTGATATTATACAAAGAAAACACACTGAACATACATATATTAGCTCTTTAAACACTCCTTTTTCCCCCAATGGAAAAGGGTCTGTGGGCTACTGCGTTAACCTCCTTCATGGTACAACGCACACTGCCTCCCACAGGGAAGAGTAGAAATCTTGTTGTCTTCCAAGAGTACACTACTTTCTCTCTGACCCTACAAAGCAGTACCCTTCTCTTCCCCAGTGGAGTCTCTTCCTCGCTGGCCTCTCAGACCTCCTTGGAGCTGGCTCCCACACTTCTGAAAATCTCTCCTTAAGAGAATAACCCACCTCCCTTTAAGCACCTGCTTGAGTAATTTCAGGAAATTTGTTCCTGACTCAGGCTAATCCTTCCTGGCTAGTCATCTTCCCTTTCCTTCCCAACTCACTATTATCCTTTAATTGTCAATTTGATCCCTCATGTCCCAAGTCATCAGGGCTCCTTCCCCACTCCTGTGCAGGACTGGTTCAGCAGGAATCCCTAAGATGGTTAACACCTGGTCAGCCCCATGTCAGTTCATGAGGAAACCTCATTTCAAGTAGAAACTGAAGGCAGTAGTTTTGGCTTAGAGAAGACAAGGTTTTAATCTTCTTTTAATAAGGTACAAAATTAAAGAATTTACTGCTGCTTATGTAACCTAACAGTTATTCAGGGTTTTTACTCCTTTGCCCTGGTTTAACCTTAGACATGAAACCTGTTGGGGGCTGGAACTCAAAAAATGTAAAGTAGCTGCATTTTCTTCCATCCTTCTTCTGGAACTCAAACAAAACTACCAGCTAATGAATGACCATTTGTAACACAGACGTTAATGCAATACTAAATGAGACAAAAATCACCAATGAAGTTTGCAAGGCTCCCTGTGATGTACAGTCATCGGGCAACACTGAGACCAGCACTAACCTAAACTGGCTTTGCATGCGCAACCAATACATGTTTCATTATTAATTTCAATGTTCTTAACACACACAGTTGGGTTAATTGAATGTAACAATGATCACATTCCCCCAACCTGTACCAAAAATATAAACTGTCTTCAAAGCAAATACTAGCAACATACAAAGGAAACACTGGAGATGCTTTCACAGATAATTTTACAACCTGTACTTGCAAGGTGAAGTACCTGTTACTGGCAGAACGCATGGAGAGGCCATCCAGCATATTAAAAAGAACAGTTTAAGCCATCATTTGGCTCAATTTGCAACACATTCCAGGAACCCCATAAACAAAGACAACACGTGCAATGTTAACTTTCTCTTTTATGCTGACAGCTTTTTTCTCCCATATAATGACCTTCCTGCACAGTGTGTGTTACCATAAAAAGAAACAGAGCCCAGTAAAATTAGAGGAACTGCTTAATATCAAAACGTTTTATCTGAGGAAGACACCACCGCCAGTGTAAATACAAAAAACACAAGAATTAAAAAGTATTTGTTTTGCTGTCTCTTCTTTAAGCTTAGATTGTTCAAACAAACCTAGCTCCAGTTTTCAGTTACTCTGCACTAGACGGTCCTCCCAAAGGCTGAAACGATACTCCAGAGAATGTGAACTTGGCTCCAGTTTCAGACAATTTTCATCTTTTTTCAACAAAGAGAAAAGTATTTGAATGCTTTGTCTGTAGCCAAGAATTTGGATATGAAAGACACACCAGTAAACAAGTGACCAAAATGGGCCACCACTGCACTGACTGTAGTGCATGCTTGTTTTTAAAAAAAACTTCTCTGGCCCAAAGGACACTTTTATTTTACAAGCAGAATGCTAATATGAAATTTTAGTTAGAGATTATTTCTCTCATCTAAGTACAAAAGAAAAGCTACATGCACTTTTGATAGACAGAGCCTAAGTTTGCTATTTTGTTTGTACAAAGAAAAGTAAAAAGGAAGATGAAACAAGAACCTCACAGCTAGTCAGCTTGGTAAAATGCTGCACCAAACTGAATTACTTTACAGTTTTACTTGAACTATTACAGAGAGCCAACAACCCTTATTCATAGCATTTGTCTTTCTATTAGCATTCCCAAAATGAAAACTGAAACTTTAAAAATATCATTGCTTTGTACCAAACACACGCTAGCTTCCACCATGGCAACTATCCCACAAAACTCCAGCAAGGCTAATCACAATTCCCTAGGTTTATTACCTTTTACATCAGGGAGGCATTTAAAAGCACTATGGCTGCCTGGCAGCTAAGGTAGATACTGTCCTCACCCAAAAGAGTTTTAATTTTAGCCTCATACATTTGGTGAAAATACATTTCTGAAAATCAAAGAACGCGCCAGGCAAAAGCTCACACCAGCTCCAGTATGGAGCTTCTTGCTCTGCAAAGTGGCATGTATGAGAACTGAGCATTAGCTCAGCGATGCCAGGGAGACTTCATTGAACGTGCCAGTAAAGTCTCCCTAAGCCGGCCAGAAACCCAAGGGAAGGAAATGAGAGTGATTATATGCAGCTGAGCAAGCACGGTACAGAGACTCCTAAATCAGTGATATGGTGTTCACTGCTGGTGTTCTGTGGTAAAAATGTTTACCATCTGTGTTACTCTCCCTTTGTTATGGACACTAATGGAGCCTTCAAACATAAAAGCATGGGGGTGGGGAACAAAAACACAATTAAGGCGAAGTACTTTAAAATCACTTTTAGCTGTATATTACATAAGGAAATCCTGACACTAAATGAAAAATGGATCGAAACCAAAACAGAGCAGTTTCAGGCTGAGCTCAGGAGGGCTCCACGGAGCTGGGTTACTCTGCCTTGGAGGTCTAGTTCTGAGCTATCAGGCACAGACAATCCTTTAGGTACTGAGAAGCAGCTCTAGTTTGGACACAAGGGAGCGAGGTATACTCCAACAGCTGATAGGCCTTTCAGCCTCATCCTTACACCAAGGATGCCTGTGGCAGTAAGTTTCCTAGGAAGCAGCTGCCTTTGTACAAAGCTTTGCTGCAGGGGAACTTCTCTGCTGCTCATCTCCTGCTGCTGAGAGGCCACGAAGGCCTGGAGAGTATGACAGTCTGTAGTGAAGCCAAAAACTAATATATGCCATTCAGTTTGCAGTCTGTGCATAAAACCAAGCATCTGACTTGCTCGTGCTAGACATCTCACACTGTCATACATGAAAATAGGTGGAAATCACAGCCTCCAGCCTGACTTCCATCTCAGATGTTTTTTACTCCGCTCATCAAAATTTATGTAAGGGAAAGGAGTTCCAACGACATGATATCTCCACTACAACCTCAAGTAGTTGCCTCACTACGTCTCCTCACTCACCCTCCCTACCTCACTACCCAGAATGACACTGCAGGGCATCTACGATAACAGGAGTCCACCTTGCTTCCTTCAAGCCCAAGGAAGAGAGCTTGGCTCAGACTCCCCTACTTCCATTCAACACAACTAGCTATCAGGGCACCCATTCTCCAACCCCAGCACATCCAAATTCTTTGGCAGCCAGTGCCCAGTTTCAGACCTGTCAGCAATTTGAGGCTAACTACTCAATTCAGCACATGCACACAGTGCAGCCTCACAACAACACAACATCATCTATCAGTGAGAATAATGCTTTTTCAGATGAGATGTTTCAGGTAAGTTGTTACATTTCTCATGTTACTGCTTCCGGTTCAAATGTAATTCTAGCAGAGCAGGAGTGGCTTCATGAACCACAAACCAAGCCAGGAAGAAGAAAATCAGAAGTGGAATAGCAGTTTGTTTTATCTACAGCTGGACAGGCCTCCCAGCAGGCTCACAATGCTGAAAGTCATTTTGGAACCGATTTGTGCCACCTGCAACATGGCCAAAACTGAACCACCACATGGGTTTGAAAAATGCTTCCCAAGCTGGCACAAAGTTGGAGGAGCTTCCCCACCTGAAAAGAATAGAACTGAATCAGTCTCTGGCCCAAAATTCACCACTGCTAATGCATGGTCTCAGCAGATGAACCACTGAGAGTGGATCATTCAGTGATGTGCTTGCGAAAACTCCTTCCTGAATTCCAGGGAACTCATTGACTTTTGGTTCCTTATGCCTCTCAACAAGTGCTCTACGATTAGAGTTAAAAGGGAGAAGGGTAAAAGACACTGTTTGCCACAAGCAGAGCTTCTTCTGGAGCACAGCAAATAACAATGTAGGGAAACCTGCGTGGAAATGAGCCAGCAATCATAACCCTAATAGTAAAGGAAAGCTCCATAACTAAAAGAGCAAAGAACAAACCACTGACCCTTCAGATCATGGAAGGAAATTAATCAGACAGCGTTGATGCTATTTTTCTAATTCTTACCTTCTCAGTGAACCCTCAGGTTATTGAGGCATGGTCTTAAGAGTCTCGAAGTCATGCACTTTTTCCCTCTCTAATAATTTACGTACCATCCAAAAGAAAAGTGGTGAACTTACACACATCTACAAAAACTATGCATTTACTTTTTAGCATTTAACTGTGACATGGTTATAAAGTGTTTACTGGGCAGGGAGAGCCCTCTGTTTTGTATACAGATTCCCTTTGCTTGACACTTTGCCTCTGATATTCTGTTTCCTGTGTACCCTACAGATGTTTCTATTAAAATCTTTATTCCTTCAGAGCACTAATGGTAGACTAGAAAGTTTAATTCATCTCTGGTGATAATCTCTTCTTAACCTTCTCTACAGCTTCCATCATTGCCTTCCAGCTGGATTTTGCCAGGTTAAGAGACATCAACTTGCCAGAGCTCTCTTGATCTTCAAACCTCTACAACACTACCCGTGCATTCTGCTCCATGCCTATGTTTCCACCACAAGCATCCATCCTTTTTCAGATTAGAAACAGAGCTTCTGACCTCTCCTCAACTGGATACTTCTCAGTGCAGTCATACAAGCTCTTGTAAAGAATGATTATTCCCTTTTACACTCAGCGTTACCGGAGACCTGGAATTGCTTGTCCTGATTTTCTCCATCTATATTACTTCTGTGTCACTGCCCTGTAAAGCCTTCAGGGACACCCAAGAATTTGCAAAATCACTGAATATGTTGTCAAGATGTGGAGTTGTGGAGTCCTTAGAGATATTCAAAAGCCAGCTTGACACAGCCCTGATCAGCCTGCCCTAGTTGACCCTGCTTTGAATGGGCAGGGGGTGTGTGGTCCCTTCCAACCTCAAATATTCTATGACTATGAGAGTCTTCTCTGGCCTCTCCGAGGGTGCAACTGTGTTTGTACAGTTACTTCACACGTAACACTGCATTTCTATTTGGCTATTTAAGATAAAAATTAGGAAACAATAACGTTCTGGGTTTTCATCTTGCCTGCAGTGTGGTAAGAAACATTTTAAGGGTGGAGAAACTCATTGCCTCTCTTGCATCTTGAAATGCTTCCCAACTTCTCGAAGATATCTTCTGCTTTACAGGAAACATTAGTCCAGTTCGTGCCTCGGAAAAGCCACCACTTGATGCCATAAACCAGGATATTTCCATCATCACTTACTCCTTTTCTAAGTCAGTGTGTCGAAAACGGCCTGTGGGACAGATGCCTTTCAGGATGTAGCTGTGATCTTCTTGATGAGTGTCCAGATCTGGCTTTGGTACAGCGACCACATTGGGTTGTTCTGCTTGCTGAGTATTTGTTAAATGTTAACAGTGGGCTTGGAACTTACAAGGCTAAGGGAGGGCTTCCCTGCGGCTCTTTTATAACTAAAAGATAAACCTGGGGAGAAAAAAACAAAATAGCACAAAACGCTCACAAAAAAACAAGGAACGCCCAAAGACTTGTAACAGAACACTAATGTAAGTATTTTAAAATTCAAACATCTTTGTTTTTCCTCATATGAAGACTAACATCAAAGAAAGCAGTAAGTGAGAGTTGGTTTTGAGGGCATGTGAGGAGAAATCGCTCTGAAGTAGGGAGGAGGAGGTGGTAGCAGTGGAAACACAGGACATCACCACAGCTTTCCTACCCACAGGGCTTTTCGGCCTCGATGGAATATTCCCACATCCTGCTCAGTACGGCTGTGTCATATACGCTGAAGCTCTTTGGCACGGGGGCAGTTTGTTTTCACTGTCCTCACAATAGTGCGGGCCTTCCCTTTTCATCCGCATTGCCCTGACCTCCCTTTTCTCCCTCCCTCCCCCCAATCAAACAATTATCATCAGAGTCAGGAAGACCCTTGTTGTGGTTTGCTGCTCATAACACAATTTGCTATGCGAATACTTCCTGTGCACCTTGCCAACATGGCATCTCTCCAAGACATAAGACTGGTGTTTGGGAGATGGTCACACAAGCATGATATTTCCTACTACAACTGCTCTGCCCTTTACCTTCCTTCGCCTTACTATGGGCAAGGGCCATAAATATCAAATGTCATGAATGAAACGAAGATGGAGGCTGCCTGTACCAGTATGAGTGTTTGCACCAGTGTGGATTGCTGTCCTTCAGATAAAGCAGGGATGCACAAGATCATTGTTAAAACGTCGTTAACGTAATTTTCAATGTACTTCACACAGAAGATAATTTATGTGAAACTTTAGTTTCATAAAAAGTGAAATAAACTGTTCCTGCTTGGTAAATTCAGTTCCCCTGTTATTTGCATAGAGCCTTAAATGAACACTGGGAAAATTTCCAGAGCTTCAAAATATCGATTGAAGGCTAATATTAGATTTTACATGCAATGAATAAACTGGACCCAGATACTGTAAGGTACAATAGGGACAAAGGAAAGACTTCTGTCTTACAAGAGTCCCCGGTGTTCTCTGTCTGTAGTACTTGCATGTTAACTCCAGTAGCTGTGTGACTTGCTGATGCATAGCAATTCTTCTATAGTTTATTCTTATCCTCATACTTCTCCTAAATGCTACTTAAGAACAACATGAGAGTTAATGTCAGATGAATAGCAATACCTCTCTTCACAAACCTTGTATCTCTCTAACAGAAAAACCAAGTATGCCTAAAACAACTTGATGCAGCAAATGCAAAAGAGAAGCAATCTGAGAAAAGATGGAGAAGATAAACATTGCAGAAAAATCAAAGAAAGGATGACTAGAAAGAACAATTGAAATATCAAGAAAAAGAAGATTTGACATGGCATACGACAAAGTAATATAAGGCTTTGGTGATGAAGACAGGAGCACTGAACTTCACGTATAAAGCAATAAATCCTATCAAAAGAAACAACACAGAAGCAGATCGTTTTAAAGACAGCATAGTTGAACACATATTCTGGAGTCCATGAAAGGCATCCAGAAAGAGGAACTGAAACCAGTTTTAGTTGCACAGGCATTGTAAAGCCAACTGAGCGCATGATGACAGCACTTGGAGCCCCACACCAGCTTCCTACCTGCTTCAAAGCACCGTGCAGTGTGTTAAGTTTGACCTCTGACATGGTCTGAGAGTTCGCCTTTCCTTCAGTGATGGTCCTAGCAGTAGAGATATTTTAGCTCATAGACTGCCAAAATGCAATGAAACAGAAAAGTCAAAAAATTAAGAGTTATTTCATTGGTTTGTGAATTTAGTTACCTGTCCTACTGTTTACTCATCTTTTGTCACATATTCCAGTGCTTTAACAATGGGAAAACAAAATTCACTACGGTAATTTACAGGAATCTCTTTATTTGAACTTAGGATATAACCCACAGTAATTATGAGCAGTGTGTGGCAATATTTTCACTATTTAGGACAGGAAGTGAAAAATACCAAACACATCTAAAATTGCATTAGGGATTTGTGCAGACAGAAGGTAATTACACAAAGTGGACTTTGGCCAAGACTCTCAGAATATAGAGCGATCTCAGAACCTTGTAGAAATCACCATGGGATCTTTCATGATAAGTGGGCTAAATCTTCGTTTAAATTTTCCTAGAAAAGATGCCTTCTCTAACAGCATATTGTCCCTTTGCTACACAGATTGACAGCACCATCATACTCCAAAATTAGATAGCATGTCCAACACTACAGCACACAAGTAGAAAAACAAAAACACAAACAAAAACCCCAAAGCACAGTCATTTAAAAAAATAGACCAGGAGCGGACATCTCAAGTGTTTCACATGCACAGAATTACTTGCTTCCCCCTCTAATTTATTTCAGATTAGTAAGAGATCCCTTATTTTAGGTCAGTGCTATGACAATGGAAGTATGCCAACATAACCTTCATT
Organism: Fregata magnificens; assembly: GCA_013389945.1. Taxonomy (NCBI): domain Eukaryota; kingdom Metazoa; phylum Chordata; class Aves; order Suliformes; family Fregatidae; genus Fregata; species Fregata magnificens. Next base: position 100,546 of record WAAD01030051.1, read on the forward strand.
TTCTTAATTAGCATTTAACAAGAAGTTTGTCCTCCTCTAGAAATACTTCCTTCCATAAGGAAGAATAACCTTGAACAGAAGAGAAAACTAAGCCAAGGAGAGCAGAAAAATTAAACTGAAGCTCCCGATATATTTACATGCCTTTAAAATATATTTATTTACATACGCTTAAAGTGTAAATAAAATAGATCTGAGTAAAAAATGACTTCATCTGCCAGAAGCAAGCACAGCACTGTATCTGTATTCATAACTACTCCAGGGAAAACCAACCACAAAGAAAGTCCCTCTTTTACACATGCTTCCTACCATGGACCATGTGCTCATATAACTCATTGTTTATCTAGTCTGGAAACAAAAATGCCACAAAAAAGCAATCAGAAGGCAGATGGCTGGTTTCACTAATCTGACCCTATTTCTTCCAAGTAAATCTAGTCTACAATAGTGATGCCCCAAATAATCCACCATTCCTATAATACTTAGATTTGCATATTTCGGTTAGAAATGCCCGGCATCGCTGGATTAAGATTTCCCCCCAGTAAAACAATGCTTTGTCATAAATTCTACTCCAGAGACCATGCCGATTCCTAAACCAGACGTGTCCACACACTGAAAACCTGAGTGGAAGCACGCCCGCAAAATATTCTCTACCAACGCTCACCTCTATAGCTAAAATACATTTGGAAGTTTCCTTTTACTCTACTTAAACCTGACCGTAAAGAGTGACAAATGCAAAGATTCTCTCTGTAGCCACCCCCATGATAACAGATGACAAGATGCAGCACAAGCTTCATCTCTTGCTAATTAAACGAATCAATTAAGAGACTATTGTTGCAACTGTGTAACTGCTGTTCTATAGTGGCAATAACAACCCCACGGGGAGGTCTTTTACTACATTAAAATGCTGTCCTCCACAACTCCATTTGATATTATTAGAAACAGTTTTTTGCGTCTTGCTGTCATATTAGTAGCAAAGGCAAATTATAGAAATATGCAGACCAGAATGGTCCCAGTATGAGATCAGGTTTGGTTTTCAGCCTCCAAGGGAACAATTGCTGAAATTCCAAAGTTCCCTAAAGTTCTTTAATGGAACTGATAAATCTATCAGCACAGCATCCGTTTAGATTCTAGGTAAGGGTCACATATTTGCATACTTTCCTGCTAAGCTGATACAATTCAACTAGATAAATTATCATATTAAGTTTACCCTCCTGAGTTAAACTGATGGAGTTCAAAATTGTTTTCGATGGTTGTCATTAATCGCTGTTACATCCTAAATGCTCACTTTGAAATCTAATTGTGCTGGTGTACCAAGGGTCATATTAATAGCATTTTTAATGTTAAATCTTTGTAAAACATGTTTGTTTTACTGATATTACCACTGAAGCCTAGAAGACTAATGAGAAACAAAGTATATTTATTATCAATAAAAACTTCATTTAAAATTTACATTCAGAGACTTAAATTAGCTTTACTAACTTCATCATGCCTTTGTTTCATTAAAATTCCTGGTTAAGCTTCAAAGCCATATAAATTAATACCTCCTAAACAGTTCTTGGGTATATGCCAAAGTTGCTGCCATCAAAAAGCTGTTTAAAAACATGGGCTACACATATGTTTATTACTTGGCAGTAGACATCATCTTCAGAAGAGAACACTAGATCTTCACTATGAGGTAACAGTCTTGATACAGTTAAAAAAATCCCTAACAATACTTCTTTGGCCAAACAAAGCAACTAATAATTATTTCAACATCGGTAAATCTTAGTCTACCAAAGGAAATCACTTGAGTTACCTTTGGGTAACCTGTCCATTTGTGTTCCAAGAAGTGACAGGCTAACCAACCAAGTTCAGTCCTTTTCCTTAAAGCATTACTGAGCTCAATAAGAAAGAAACTTGTCAAATGAAGTATGGAAAATCAGAAATCCTTATTTTTCTGTTTGCTTATTTCCAAGGGATAAGGGGCATAATTGATTATAAGCAAAGGCTACTACACTACAGATAGCACAAGCACTACAGAATCCACCAACATTAAGGACGTTCATGGGAATTCTGACCTACTTATGATGTTATCACACATTTTTTCTCTGCAAATTAAAACTTTAATTGAAAACAGAAGAAGAGGCCAGGATTAAAAATGAGCAAATAAAAAGCAAAACATTAGAATCTAAATGTAACAGCCCATTTCCAGTCTGGTTTTGTAAGAAAGCAAGGCTTGCAATCCAGATTTCTGTCCCTCAATTCCCATCCCCAACTCATTCCATCTAATTATCCCATTTGCACCCACATACACTGTTTTAACCTGCTGATCAATTTCAACCAAATTTGAAGAAAAAGTAGGTACGTCCAACTACCTATAAGTATTGTAGGAACCATAACTCTTTTTCCACAAATGTTCTCAAGAGCACTGACTGTGTTAAGGAAACAAGACACCTAAATCCATACTCCAGCTGAGCAAAATTTGGCAGCAGCCAGTCAGCATGTTCACACTGGCCATCCAACAAGCATATATGCAGCTTCAGCTTCACCTTGACACCACCGCCTCTCACTCAGGAAGGTCTCAGGCAAAGACTACAAGAAGTTGTTCTGTGGAAACTTGTGGCACTTCTGGTTTCTTAAGTCACAGAAGCAAAATTCAGAAAGAACTCCAAGCGCTTTCTTATTTCTCTTTCCAAAGGAATCCTGAGCAAGATTCCCAAAATAATCTAAGTGATTTTAGGCCATGGCTTTTGGTAACACCAGTATTTCTAAACCTCTCAGGTGCTTTTGAGTTTGCCCCCAATGGACAGCTTTAATTTATTCACTATACCTTCTGCTTTAAAACATACAAATATATAACAATTGAAACGAGAACGGCATATGCAGCTGTATGGTTGCACCCAATCATCCACATCATGTGAGCTGGAACAATTCTCACTGACCAGTCCTAATGATGGGCCGAAGTATCACTACTTTCACAAGTTAAATCCTTGTTGCATGAATTACCCACTTGCTGCAGAATACTGCAGCAGCTTGTAGCCAGTCTCAGGATTCTCACTGCCCATGTTCAAAAAGGACTTGCAGAAGTTCATGCTTCCAGAAGCAACTGCACGTTTTTCCTAGTGACACCTTCTGCATTACTGAAATGCTGCTGACGATAGCTCTACTACTACAAGTACTGTGGTTCACAATGCCTCTGAAGCTGGGTCAAAAGAAAAAAAAAAAAAATCTATACAACAGTAGAATTCCCTTTAGATCAGCAGAGACCCTAATCTTAAGGCTTGTGAAAAGGAGGAGTAAAAAAAAAAATTTTAAAAAAGACATTAGCTTGCAAAATAAACACCTACTGGACTATATTTATTTTCTTGTGGTTAATACTCTACATATTCCAACAAATACAATCTTTGTAACCTCTGCAGGTTTTCAACCAATGTTTGAAAGTCTGCATAAATCTTCAGTATCTAGTTTCAGAACTGTCACATATAGAAAGAAAAGCAGAAAGAAAGAAAACCTGTTAAGAACTGCAATGATTTGTAAGGGTGAAAGAAGCAGGTTGTTAAACATTTGTCATTGTGAGCTAAATCAGACTCATACAGTCAAAGCTTCCATCTTTTTTGCTATTTAATTGGTCTTTGTAAGAATGCAGGGAGAAAAAAAAAAAAAAGGAGGAAGCTGTCTGGAAGCTGATGAGATTATATACAGACTGAAAAGTTCCAGGACAATTTGTAAGCCTCAGTAATGGGACAGAAAGTTGGAAGTTTGCTGTTGAAGCAAAAGCAGACAAATCATGGCAGGAGGGAGCGGGAAGGGGAATCAGCAGTGAGAAGTAAAGTTAGTATACCGACCTGTAGCTCCTAGGATTACCTTAGATACATAAATTATGAATATGCAATAAGCCAGGAAGCAAAGGCAAAGATTTTGAGGAATGCTTCTATGTAAAGCCCTCCATTTCTGACCAACTTCAAAAACAACATACGTAACTAATAACCCTGATTGTGTATGAAACATCCTTTTGCCAATCTATCGAAGTAGCTCTTTAGCTACAATCAAAAAGTCATTAATATTGAGTGATCACTACTGTACTAGAACGTATGCCAACTATGCTAAAAAGCACAGGCAGGGCTTGACAGAGACTAGTTTTCCTAAATCCAGTGTTCTCTACCTGGAGTTTGCAGATTTGGTTGTGGTGGTGGGTCTCTGGACTATTTTAAATGGGACTGCAAAAAAGGCTGGAGAACAGAAAGCATAGTGTTAACAGGCTAATAGTAATCATAAGAGAGTGTAAACCTCCACAGCAAAACTTCAAATGTTTTGTAAATCAAAGGTGGCAAAAAGCACTCCATCAGAGATGAGACCGAAGCAATGGAAAAACCTCCAGTGAAGAAGGCTGAACCAAGAAAATGGTGCTAGGAAAGTCAGAAGCACCTAAAGACGGCTTGATCCTTAGGCCAGAGCAATTCCACTCTGTTCCACGTGGGTTCCTATATTGTGTTCACCACTGAAGGAACATTGTCAAGTAACATGCTGAGCAACATGACTAACATCTGTCACATATATGTTCTTCCATCCTTCCCCAGAGGAAAGAAGTAACTGGTTTTTTCTATATCACTGCTCTGATGTTAGAGAACAGAAGATCAAAGGAATGGCATGAATGATGAGCAGAGGATAGTGAAATTTTCCACCATGGCTGGAGACTTCTCACTGTCTGGGACTGTCTCATTTGAGGAAAGTGTTCCACTGGGCCAGCAGAGCATCCCTGTCAAGCATGGCCTGCAGCCTAAAGCTGACAATGACGTTACGGATGCGATGGAGCCAGGCCACTCACTATCTGAGCATACAGCCAGTATTTCTTTATTTGAAATTCTACACAGAGGCCATTACACACAGTCTAGAATAAGTTTAATGCCTCCATAATTATCTCTAGTTCTCTATATACTTGCAGCTTTCTTAGTGTTAAAGGCTGCTGGCCCAGACCTATTTCATTGCTGAAGTCCACCTGACAGAAGTGTGACTAACCAACAAATGATTGGGGCCATCAGTGGGCCAGCAAGAAACATTCCTCTCACGTAAGAGAACAGAAGGTGGAACGAAGAGACAAGAGACACGACAGAAACTGGAGGCCAACTAGAAAGAGAGGAATGAAGGGTGGACTTTGGTCCTCTGAAAAGACGACTCAAACATATAGGCTTTTGAACTGCAGAGGCTGAAGCAGAAGCTCTGTGTACTGATCTCAGTATTTTTCTATAGATCTTTATGTTTGTTACAAATCTACTTCTGTGAGCTGCCTACACACAGGAGACAACCTATAAAGGACAGCCTCCTTGTTTCCTGGTACCCTTGCTTTTGGGCACAGTTTTGGGCATTAATCTGAAGCATGGATTTTCTTGTTTCCTTTTTCTTTGTACAATATATAGCACAATAAGATTCCTTGGTGTTACGATAATGCTATTAATAAATACACTATCTGAATAATTGTAGCTTAAAGTGGCAGACTAGCAGGACTCCATCAGCACATGATATCTAGTCATGCCCACCCGAGAGGAACAATGAGTAAAAACTCATATAAAGTCTCAATCACAGCAATAAACCATGATCTGTCCTGAAATAATTTAATTAGGACTCAAAATGTTATCATCCGAAGAAAATTAAACCATATCAGTGTAGTTTCCCATTCACCAACCATTTCTTACAGCTAAAAGTATAGAAAAGTTGCTTGTTCCTTTGTGCAGAAACATCCTTGTACGTCCTCCAATACCACGAGTCCTATATCAGATTTGAGACTCATAACCCTCTACCAAAAAAACAATTCAGAGAAAATAAGCTCTCTAATGCCATTACAATTTGAAGAGAAATGCTCAAGTAACAAAGAATTCCTACTCAGGATCAGAAACAAACAAAAATATTACTACAAATCCATGTAGATGCCCAAATGATTCTAACGGTGTGCCCTCAACGCTATGATTTCACCGGGGAAAGCAACATGATTTTTCTTGTTCTCCTCTAAGACAACAGAAATGCATTGCTACACTAACAGAAACATTTGTCCAACTGTCCACATGTTTACCGTATGTTATGCAGCAGAATTCCTATTAAACTGCATCTTTCTGTTGCAAAGTAGTTTTCTGTTTTCACCTAGCTAACTGGGACAGCAAGGATGTTTCTAATACAGAAGCATACCTTTCACTTCTCAGAGTGTCAGCTGGCTTCCTGAAGCAGGGGCTTGTGTTTTATCAAAAACCAGTAGCAGAACTGTTTCTACCGTCCAATGTCAACAAACCAAGTGAAGCCATTTATCGAAGCTGATGCCCTCCTGACAAGCCAGGGAGCTGTGCTCCTGATCACCTGGTTCTAAAAATACCTTTTGATGGACAGGTCAGCGGTGTGTATGCTCAGTAGCACCATGCTGCCTGCCACCACTGAAGTGCCATCAACATTTGCGCCCCATCAAAAGTAACATAGAATGCTCAAAGCTATCCCTAACATTTTCTACTATTATAAAAAGAGCAGAGCAATAATTTCACAAGCTGTTTATTACATTGATAACAATACATTATAATAATAATGAGCAATCAAGAGTTTCTTGCTGCTAAATATTCCTTTCAAACACTTACTACCTTGACTGCATTTCTGTGTTAGCAAAGGTTTAGTAAGAGATACGTAATGGCGAGCCCAAAACGTATTCCTAGGGCCTTCATTAAGATCATATTCTTTTCTTTGTTTGAACATTTACATTTGAGTATGTGTACACATACACACGCAGGTACACACATATAGACTGTGCATCTATACGTGCAGGCAATTTGTAGGGCACATCATTGTAAGGAAAACTCATCCTTCCCCCCATTACCTAAGCTAAGCGTATTAAGTTGAAATGAGAAGAGTACAAGCATGTTAAAGGCGCGAAGGACAAATTAAAGGGACTTAGGGGAAACAAGAAGGACAGTAGGCTAGAGGAACTGATAGGAACACAGGTGCAGACTGGCTTGGATTCTGTGGGAAAACTGGTATTGGAGCAAACCCTTGGGAAGCAGACTTCATTACTGCTTCTCTACCCTGATCGCTGAAGTTCTCTCTCTGGGATTGATCAGCAAGACGTGCATAATTTATATTAAATAAAAAATCGTGGATAGAGCACTACAGGCTTTTCTGTTTAGTCCTCCTGAGAATTTTAGCTGTAATCACATACTTGATTTCCCAAAATAACTAGGATCCAATAAACACACATGAGCTGGTCAGTAAGATCTGATATATATTACAATCCATTAGCTGTTTCATCATCAATATTTTAAAGCTAAAAGCATATCAATACTCTACTCCCTTTTGTCTTCTTTTGCTGTTGCACAAGGCCCAGCACAAGAGTTCTAGTCTGTAAGTGAGACTCTGGGGCACTTCTAACATATGAATACGAAATGTTTTCATATCTAATTAACAACAAATTTAATTTTTAATGTCACTAAATACACAATCAGAATTTTCTCTGCCACAGCACCCAATTACAGGGGATCGATTAAAATCTTTTCAGTATTATTTTATCAAGTTGCACTTGTGTTTACATCTTATCTACTTGCAGTAATTATTTTCTTCTCACACGAGGACTATCAGATCAGTCAGCTAGTAGCAATCTCCCATATGCAGGATGCAACTCCAGAGCTGAAGCATCATTATAAATACAATAGTGCAGAACAAAATTTTATTTTATGTCTTATTTGTAACTGCTGCTCTGCTTGATATTGAATAAGACAAATAAATGTATATGCATATATAAAGACATATTTATAGAAGCAAAAAATATTAGGGGCACTTTTCATCTCTAAAAAACAACATGCAAGTCTACAGATATTCTTGTTAAATTTACTCTTACCGTGTTATACCTCCCCAAAAATGGCTTCATAGGACTTGTAGAAGAACTAATCACAAGTAAGTAGAACGAAAGCATTATCATATGCAATCTTAATCTACTTTTGTCCAAAACATATAGTGCACAGAGATGACATGACTAAATTCCGATGGGAACGTTTCATTCCTATGCTTTTCACTGTTAATGTCACTACAGGGAAACCTGTTGGCAGCAATCAGGACAACTGACTTTCGAGGATACTTCAATTTTATTTCATTTTCAGAACTATTTTTAGGTGCATAAGGAACTTGGAAAAATTCAATGACTGCATTGTAATCATGCAAACCATGGAATTCAATGCTGCTTCAATCACATATATAGAATCATAGAATCATTGGGTTGGAAAAGACCTCTAAGATCATCAAGTCCAACCAAATGTTTATAAGCATCCATCACCTAACACAGAACTTTAGTTTCTATATTATATATGCTCAAGAATAGCAGACAAAAAAAAAAATCTATTTTATTGACTAAATTCTGTTGAATGGTGTAAAATCTGATTAGGATTTCAAACGTACTTCTCTCCAACAAACAGAATCTGGGAGAACCACAGAACACTCTGCATCACTATACAGTCTTTTGTAAGACAGTTACTGACCCGCATCTCGGATGTGAGGGGATGTGGTATGGTGAAGCAAGAGAAATCAGAAAGTTGGGGTGGTGGGGAAAAGTGGGTTTGATCCTGACATGGATCAAACCTGAGTGTGCTGCAATAAACTTACAAGTCTACAACCAGTTACTCTTAAGTCCCTTGTAAATGAAACAGAGGCAGACTTGAATCAATTGATACTGTGTACCATGCCTTGGAAGTTAGCTTCAGAAATTTGCCTAAATTCAGCTGTTAAGCTCAGACTATTTACACATAACACTAACCTTCACAGATACAAGCATAAATGTGCTGCCAGTGTAATGTATCTATTTTCTGTTTAACTTATATTCTTTTACCAACATAACTCTTGACAATAACGATACATACTTACCACTGTGCCTAGAAACTGAATGCTTGTATCTCCAGAGGCATTCCGAGAAAGCCGCTGAAAAAAACAGATGTAAAAATTGATTAGAAGCTTCTCCAGAATTTGAAACCATTCCATTTTCTTTCTGTCACATAACTGTAATCAAAACTAATTGAGTACACGAAAGTGTACATAAAACAGATAAAATATAACCATTTCCTTCAAGAATTTCAGTACTAGAAGTCTGATTCATACTTCAGCTCAGATTTTGGCTTTGTTTCAGTCAACTCAATAAAATTTATTTCTGAAGAACAATAAAAACAGATATGACCAAGTACAACAGAACAACCTTGGGCTTGCAGAAAGATGAATGTCATGAATTATGAGGCTTTCACCGTCTCTGAACTTTTGTGATTCTGTATTCCTGTTACTCACATTTAGTATTATCTTCATTCTCTCCTAATGAGAGACA
>WAAD01030054.1:2405-21398 GCA_013389945.1 Fregata magnificens
ACTGATCTTTAAAAGGCTTGTCCATGGAAACCAGGGATCAGGTGAGGTGATGGATGCATACATTCAGTTCTCAGGGATGTGTATTTAGACCCAAGAGCTGTGAAAAACCTCCGGATGCTCAGAGCATTCATAAAAATAGAGACTGATATACCAACTCATCAAGACAGGTATCTATATCTGAGCAGATGGGATCCACCTGGTATTAGGGTCCTTGTTTAATCAAGAGCTTGTTTCAACTCTCGTGAAGAAAACTCTCCAGAGTTATATTGGTTGGTTGGTTATATTTGTAGAAAAAACAAAACCAAAACCTACTCATTTTGACAATTTAACAAAAAGATAAATACTTCTTGGCTTTTACTCAGCACTTTCTAAATAATCCTGGAGATCAGACAGGTACCTAGAGGGCTGGTCTCAGATACAGATATTTTCTTTATTGCTAGCAAGTACTTTCACTCAGAGATTCTTGGTGCTAATCATGAAATTAACACATTGCTCTGTCTTGTCAGTCAGTCCTCTGAACTTTGCCATTGTGGTAGTATCACTCCAAACAGTGTACTTTGACCAGTGTAGCTGATGGAAAAGTGCCAAATGATCCCTTTCAATCACCTGTTCTTCCAGCAAGTCTGCATCACATTCGTATTTGAGAGTTCTGTCTGTGTCTGGTATGTGTGCACTGAACAGGTCACTATGCAGTCCTTGTCCTGAGTGTTGGGGGCAATGTGGGAGTGTGCTGTCTCACCCAAGCAGGCTGAAAGGAAACCCAGGCACATAAGCATGCAGAGTTCACCACACTATCTCCTTCAGACTGGAAAATGAGGTGACCATACCTGCATAACATGAACGTACCTACACATATGGTTTAGTGTAGTCATGCCTTATTCTTGGAAGAATGAAACCGTAGGATGAAAGGCAATCTGGACTGGCAGAGCTGTAGGAAGAGAAGGCATAAACAGTGTATGTTCTAGTAACCATTAAGTGTTTGGGCAGAGGTACAGGATTGGGGGTTGGAAGGCTTTTGTAACCTGGAGGACAATCACACAGTATATCTGCTCTCACTCCGTGACCCAAGAAATTACTTATTCCCTTGTATTCCACTTCTTACAAGGTACAACACTGCAGTTTTGTGTGTAGTCTGGTCAAAATGAATATTTCACTTCAAAGTTATGGAATCAGAGGATCAGGAAAAAAAGAAAATATATTGCTTACAGAAATAGTTTAGAACCTGCTGATGTTAAAAGTTTTCAGCAAATTTAAAACTGGAAAACCACTTGTCACACCATTTAGTGGTTCTAGTCCATAACCTTATTTACATAGGATACTTCCTTATTGATGTTAACTTTCACTTTGGCTGATCTGTTATCTGTAGTCTAGCAAAAGTTGCTTGTAACAAGAAGTCTTTTTAGGACATGAGAAACTAGCCAGTCCTTTTCAGTGTTATTTGTCCTGATACTCATGTCAATTTTTTTTTTTTCTTTAAAGTTATAAATGATGTTATTTCTAGTTATTTGCCAGTTTAGATGCTGCAACTTTTATCCTTGTCTTTGGCAACAGATAGTTAAACTGTGTTCTTGAACGGAGTTTAACTTTCAAACATCCCATTCAGTTCCATACATGTATTGCTTATTTTTTTCTGTGGATAAAACTCATTTCAACATAAAAAGCTAATACTGGGTTTGTGCTGATTAACTCCATGAACCTTATAATAATATATCCCTTGCAGAAAACACAAATTAGCAGGTGGACTGGTATCTATCAGCTTTGATACTGAATATGAAACAAAAATGCTATCCTATGTCATATTCAAAGAAGTAGCCTTAGTACTGAAGTGATAAATGTGCCTATAATAAGAAAAAGCTCTCCATCCACAATTAGCTGACTAGATATAGTTTGAGGTAAAAGCCAGCCTTAAGGTATCGTTTCTACTTTACTTTACCTATGAGAAACCCAGTAAAATTCACTTAAAACTGATACAGATACAGTCCTTTAAACCATAACATGAGCATTGAATGAAAATATGATTTTACAATATTTTAATGGAAGTACACTGAATATCTTCATGAATGAACCTATCATGTTACAAATAACTTGTCTTTGTTTTTAAGGATTTAATGAGTTAATTTACTGAACCAGAATATGAGAAATGAACGGCAAGCATACGAATGTTTTGTATGTGAAGTGCTGTATAGAAGGTCCTTTTTGAGCTATTAAATAGCTGAAATATGCTACTGTTGCATACAGATTTGCATATCCAGTGCATTTGAAGAGTTCTATATCTGTAAATGATAATGCTAACTGATGGAATCTGACGCAGAGAAGTCATATCTTGTCTGTGATTCCACCCACAAAGTAATGAAATCTATAACTCATACCAACTTCTTCTGAAGGCACATAACAGTCCTTATGCTGATCTGCTAAAATGTGTGAATCGTGTTCTGCTGAGATTTTACTGCTATATACTATATCACAGACAACGATTGGAAGTAGGCACTGACATGTGCTGGAGAAAATTATAATCAGAAGTGTTCTCTCTTGATATTTCATCAGTATGTATCTCCGTCCTCTGACACAGTCTAATTTACCATTCATTTTTCCCTGTTTTCTAGTAACCTTATTTAAATACAAATCGTACAAACACTTCTGTAAACTGTATAAAGTCATCAGTCTATCATACTGACCTATCATAGCTATTTTGTGCCATTATTCTTAACCTAGTGGGTTCTTCCAGATGTTATAAAACCAGTGCGGAGAGAAACACTGCTGAACCACTAGGAAATTGAAGCATTTTTAAATACTGTTTTCATTCCACTGAATAGAGGTATTAAGTTAATATATAGAGAACACAAAATAGAGTCAAGCTCATTAAATTACACTTTTCTGAACAACCTTTTTGAACTGAAGTAGTCAGTAAGGGTTCTACAGAGAGATTATGGATGTGTTTCTGTGGATGACTGCAAACAGAAGACAGCTCATTATGCTTGTGCTCAGAGCTCACCAGATGTGAACTATCTGTAATTCACAAGCAATGTAGCTCTAATTGTGTGACAAAAAGTGATTTTTAAAAAAGTCCTGTTTGGCCGTCTCTGTAAACATACAATTAGCTATTGACTCCTCAAGGAAGCATACCTCCAGTCTAGGTGCTCTGAACTCCTAATCTATTCCTGTTTCAAAATTTGAGGTATCTAAATGACCTGATCTGTGCCTCACAAAGTTCTGTAGGCTTGTATATTTTTGCAAGTGCTGGCAGCCACCACTGTCATGATAACACAAAGGTTCCTGTCACCCGAGCTCTAGGATTTAGAATGACTGTTTCTCTGTCGACCTTTTTTGCATAACCTAGTTGGTTTTGTCAGGATGTGCCTGCTGAAACCAACACAGTGTTTTGAGTAATGAGATGCTGTTTAGGTCTGCTTTAAACCCATTGATTAAAGCATTTGCTTGGATAATGGAAGATGGTATCACACCTCTTCCTTGCAAAATCTTTTATCAGAGATTGTAATAGAGGTTATATGCATCTCAGGTGCTATATAAATGCCCCTTATGTAAGGCTCGTAGCTCTTCTTGCTGTGAAAGTCTTCACACTTGGATATTTACTGACTCATGGAGAAGGGTGCACATAGCTGCCTCTATGGTAAAGTGGATTAGGACACACGTGTTAAGACTTAGTTTTGAGGTCCTCACAGTGACTAGATGCTCATGTAATACAGAACAGAGAGACTTACAAATTCCTTTTAAATACAAGCAGTTTGGGTACTCTCTTGGAAGTTCAAATGCTTCATGTAAGAAGGCAAAAGAGGCATCTAGAGATGTTTGGTTTGGTTTTGGTTTTTCACTCCCATTATATAGCTGAGTGGCTTAGCCAATGAGTTACTGGGCTTGAGTATGAGCTGCATTTTCACTTTTTGAAGCAGTTCTCTGAGAAAGGACTACTTGGTGTAGCCACCTAATCCTAGACATGGTTCATGGCTGTGAGTCCATAGGGGAGGGAGAAGATTCATTTCAGTCTTTTTTTTTACAAAAATTCTTCTCAAGATTTCTGTCCACCAAGCTTAGGTAGCTTCCTGCTTAGTATGCTAGCCTCTTCCCGTACTTAGCATGCTAATCTTTCTCATGCGCTGTACAGGATATTTAGGTGTCTTAACATATGGCTGAAGTTTACAGTTGCCACAGGGTACCAATGGCCTTACAGTAATAAAACTAAGCCATTTTTTTGAAGGTGGCTGTAAAATGTGTTTGATCCAGCTCTCATTGAACAGCGGTAATGCATATGTTAAGTCTGGATTTCAGAGTTCAGCTTTCAAATTAAAATCTGTTGAAAAACTACTCATTTGTCTGGCCCTTTATAGCTAAATTTTAAATCCTGATGTTGCAACTGGCTCGTAAGTAGAGCCTGATCATCCCTAGCTTTTAATAAGTTACATCTACTAGGATATTATGCAGTATTATAGTGTGGTATACTTTGCAAACGTAATTAAGTCAACCTGAGACCTCACTACAACAATGCTCTTAAATCTGTGTTGACAAATGCATAGACTTTAAGAGTGTTTTGTGAGTTATAAATATGTGGATTAGCAAAGTGCCCATTTTATACACTGAGGGGATTCTGACAAGAACATAATAAACCACAAAGCCTCACTAATGCAATATGTATTATGGTCCTGGTCACAGTTTAGCAGTTTTTTTGTTTAATGGATTAGGCCATATTGTATACATACTTCAACCCACTCAATTTTTCTTCAGGTGATTTAGTAGACATTTACACTGCCTTATCTCTGTCTTCTTTTTTATTTTTTTTTTCTTACTCTTTTTTTATCTTTTTTTTTTTTAATTCCAATTTAGTATATTTTTTTCTTGGTTATCTGTGGTTGTTGTTTGGAGATGGGATAATTTTTGACTGCATATTTGCTCATGAAATTTCTTTTACGTAAGTGTCATACCTACCAGGCAAACCTCGCAGTTATAATATTGGTATTATGGACATGATGAATATTTTCTATAATGCTAATAAGCTAACTGAAATATTGAGTAAAGGTTGAAATTGTCTTTCCCATATGCTTAAATCTTATAGGCGCATCAGTGAGTTTGAAGCATGGAGGAATAAAGTTCATGTTGTCATAGTTTTGTGATGCCACATGTAAAATATTCTCTCACTACCTTAGTGCAAATATTGCTCTTGCAAGAGATTCTTCCAGGATCACTGCCATTGATATTTTTCTTTATCCCAAAGTTTATTTATCCTGTTTTTAATTTAACTCCCAGTGCTTTAATTATATCATAACAATATCTATATGAAAATAACTAAATCAGTACTGAGTGCAAGTCTTCCAGGGCTCCCACTTACGACTTGATGTCATTTCATAGAACAGTCTACCTGCTAAAGAAAAGTAACTATACACTGCCACTACCATTCCTAAAGCATTGAATGTAATTCAGCCACATCATTGTTGGATGATGGTCATCTAAAAGATTTGTCATATTTCCCTATTAATGCTCTGTGAAGCTGAAGAGAAGAAGACATGATTTTTCTTCAACTGAAGTCATGTATCTCCCACTCTTCAGGAATCCTGAGTCTAAAAGACATGCTTATAGTTTTGTAATTTTGAAGATTCCTTTTTATTCAAATGTAATCCAAATGTGAATGACAAAAGATTTTTTTTCTTGTCGGTATCATTAACACAGATGACCTGCTGGTGACTTTCTAGAATAAAAATAGTCACCATTGTTTCATGAGGAGTTTCTTGTTTATCTTTCAAAGAGTACAAAACTGTGTCTTCTGATCTTGCATTTCTGCTTGCCATGATTAGCACTTAACCTCAGACAAAACTCTGAATTATTATATTTATTCTTTAACAGATCTGAAAGAGACATTAAATCTTATCTATTTTTAAAGCTTTGACAGAAAAATACAGGTTGTGTCACTGGATTTTTTAAGTTCGCTTTGAACAGAAATTAAAGGTGCCGTTAATCTCCATAACACTGAAACTTAAATCAGCTAATTCTGGCTAAAGAGACTGGAAAGTAGATAGGACTAATACTGTGTGAGAGATTAGATTATACCCTGAATTTGTTACTTTTAAGAAACACTTATGAGTTGTCAGAAGCATTCCAATAGCTCTAAAAGTTGTGGTGCTAGCAGTTATGCCTGTCTTCTTTCCTCTTATTCTTTTCAAGTCCAGTAAGTTTTAGAGGGTTGCTATGCAGCCAGATCTGAATGGTGATACAAGTACTTTCCATGTGTGTAAGGAAACTAGAGACAAAGCATTCCCATGTTTTCACAAGACAAGAGAAATGAAGGCTAATGCAGAGATCATTTCATATAAGCAATGCGCTCTTCTGTCTTGCATCAATATTGCAAAATCAGCACTTGGCAGAAAACGTTGCTTCCCACTGTGACACTTTTCATACTAAAACTTGTTTCTCTAACTACATGGTAATGTTGTATGCCCAATAGGGAGTCATCTGAATTTGGCAGAACACAGATCAGGCTTAGCTTTTGTCATTAGTTTTGAACTAAAGAAGAAAAGGTGAAGAATTCTGAGCAAGCTGCCTGTGGAATAGTGTGTATTGTATGACTTCAAGGCTCTATAAACTTGTAAAAAGTTCACAGTGAGTTTATCTAATATTTTCCCTCCAGATGAGCAGGGTGTGAATTGTCTTTCAAAGAGAATTATCCTATTGAAGCAATTTATTTCTTTATTGACTTTAAGGTAGTACTCTGATGATCTCTTGTGTCAGATTCTTTTATCTCAGAAAAGCTTCAAATTCGAAGGAAGTAAGTTAGGATCTATAATTGGATACTAATTTTTGTGTGGTTTTGTTTCTGACAAAAACAGTAGAGAGGAAGGAGAATACAGCAGCAGATGTGATTTGTGATGTAAATCCTATTTTTGGCCATTTAATGAAGTAATCTGTCAGAATAATAGCATAGTGACAGTCATGTATTTTGTGATCAAGTTACCTTACAAATGTCAATCACTTTTTTTCCTGTGCTGAATCATGTAAACAGAAAATGTGTAATAACAGTACCTGAGTCATCAATGTCTTGGTGTGAGTAACATAAACGTTAAGAGCTTTTCCAACTTGAATATTCAGTCCTAGTTATCATTATGGATTCCAGAGGCATGTATCTTTAACAAAGCATATAAATCTTTCCTGAGCTTTTCCTGAGGTCCCTTAAATGAAGCATTTATCAAGTGGTTTGTATCACAAATAGGAAGTTCATTTTATAGTATATTGTATGTGGGGAATCAAAGACATTGGGATTGTTAAGCCATTTCAACATCAACTGCATAGCACCTGTGCCAAATTGTAAATTAATCTGCTGTAATTGCAATAGTGATACCAGTAACATATGGGACTGCTATTTATGTTATCGTTCGTGCTTACATCTGGTGAAGATAGGTGTAGGTGTAGAAAAGACTAACAGTCAGCCATCACGTTCTAGTTCTCAGTCTATCTCTGCATCACCTATAAAGAGAAGTAATCTTGCTGGTTGATCATCAAATACAACCTCTTTCAGAGCAAAACAAGTGTTCATTTCAGTGCCAGGAAAATGGAACAAGTGTGGCAGATGGCCAGCGTGGATGAACATAGAGCTCCTGACTGACATCAAACACAAAAAAAACGTATGAAGTAGGTGGAAGCTGGGACAGGCTATTTGAGAGGAATGCAAAGACATTGCCCATGCACATGGGAGTGGAGTCACGAAGGCCAAAGCTCAACTGGGGTTGAAACTAGTGAGGGACCTGAAGGGGCACCCAGAAGGGCTTCTGTAAGTGAACTAGCAGCAAAAAGGGAGCTAAGGAGAATGTGGGTCCTTTGCTCAGTGGGACAGGGAACTTAGTGGTAAGGGACAGGGAAAAGGTTGAAGAAAAGAATATAATATTTCCGTTGGAAGGGACCTACAACGATCATCTAGTCCAACTGCCTGACCAATTCAGGGCTGACCAAGTTAAAGCATGTTGTTAAGGGCATTGTCCAAATGCTTCTTAAACACTGACAGGTCCAGGGCATTGACCACCTCTCTAGGAAGCCTGTTCCAGTATCTGATCACCCTCTCAGTAAAGAAATGCTTCCTGATGTCCAGTCTAAACCTCCCCTTCACAGGTTTGAACCATTCCCACATGTTCTATCACTGGATCCCAGGGAGAAGAGCTCAGCACCTCCCTCTCCACTTCCCCTCCTCAGGAAGCTGTAGAGGGCAATGAGGTCGCCCCTCAGCCTCTTCTTCTCCAAACTAGACAAGCCCAAAGTCCTTTAGCTGCTCCTCACAGGACATGCCTTCCAGCCCTTTCACCAGCTTTGTTGGCTTCCTCTGGATGCATTCAAGGACCTTTACATCCTTCTTAAATTGTGAGGCCCAGAACTGCATGCAGGTGAGCAGTTCTCAAGGCGAGGTGGCACCAACGCTGAATACAGCGGGATAATCACCTCTTTTGACCACCTGGTTATGCTGTGTTTGATGCACCCCAGGATGCAGTTTGCCCTTTTGGCTGCCAGGGCAGACTGCTGACTCACATTGAGCCTGCTGTCCACCGGCACACCCAGATCCCTTTCTGCAGGGCTGCTCTCCAGCCACTCCTTTCCCAATTTGTACTTGTACCCAGCATTATTCTGTCCCAGGTGCAGAATCCGGCATTTGGACTTGTTAAATTTCATCCTATTAATGATTGTGCAATGCTTCAATCTATCTAGATCCCTCTGCAAGACTTCTGGTCCCTTGAGAGAGTCAACAGCACCTCCCAGTTTGGTATCATCAGCAAACTTGCTAATGGTGCATTCAACTCCTGGATCCAGATCGTTGATAAATATATTGAACAGAACTGGCCCTAGAATTGAACCCTGAGGAACACTGCTGGTGACCAGTTGCCAGCCAGATGTAGCCCCGTTCACTATAACCCTTTGACCTCTGCCTTTCAGCCCGTTCTTCACCCAGCTCACTGTGTGCCTGCTCATCTCGCAGTTGGACAACATGTCCAGAAGGATGCTGTGAGGGACAGTATCAAAAGCCTTACTAAAATCCAGAAAAACTACATCCACTGCCTTCCCTTCATTCACTAGACTGGTGACCTTACCATAGAAGGATATCAAATTAGTTAAACATAATTTTCCCTTTGTGAATCCATGTTGACAATGACTGATGATTGCGTTGTTACTCAGTACTCTGCCATTTTTGGTTGACTTTTCACTGTTAAGTTTTACCCTCGGGGTTCCCAGGTCCCTGAGATTACTAGCAGAGACTGTGGGAGTCAGGCAGTACCTATGGTAGAGGAAGGCAACATGGATCATTTAAGCCAACTGGACACACACAAGTCCGTGGTACCAGACAGGGTGCACCTGAGGGTGCTAAAGGAGCTGGCTGGTGTCATTGTGAGACTGCATTCTATCATCTTCAAAAGCTCATGGCAACTGGGGGAGGTTCCTGATGACTGAAAACAAACAAAAACCACTTTCATCCTCAATAGGGGCACAAAGGAGGATCAAGGAAACTGTCAGCCTCACCTCAGTGCCTGGGAAGGTTGTGCAATAAGTCCTCCTACATATGAAGAACAAGAAGGTGATTGGGAGCAGCCAGCATAGATTTACTAAGGGGTAAATCATGCCTGACCAACCCCATTGCTTTCTGTGAGGTGACTGACACTATGGACAAGGGAAGAGCAGCGGATGTTATATATCTTGACAGTAGCAAGGCCCTTGATACAGTCTCACCTAGTCTGTTTATTAAGAAATTGGTAAGGTAATGGGCTAGTAAGGTGGATGGACAGCTGGCTGAACTGCTGGAATGAAAGAGGTGTGATGCAAAATCCAGCTGGTGCCCAGTAACCAGTAGCATTCCTCAGGGATCAGTACTGGGATGAACACAATTAAATGTCTATTTTAATGATCTTGATGAAGGGATGGAGTACACTCTTGGCAAGTTTGTGGGCAATATCTAATTGATTGTGCCAGAGTAGCAGCAGTTGATCTTCCAACAAAGTGACCTGGACTAGCTAGCAAAATGGACTGACAGGAATGTCATGAAGTTCAATAAAAGCAAACGCAGTCTTGTATCAAGGATGGAACAACCCTACTCAACAGTGTAGGCTGGGGGCTGACTGTCTAGGAAGAAGCTCTGCAGAAGAGAGGGTGGGAGCACTTCATGTACAAGGAAAGGCTGAGAAGGCTGGGCCTGCTGAGCTTTAAGAAGAGAAGGCAAATGGGAGACCTTATTGCTCTCTACAACTACCCAATCGGAGCATACAGAGAAGGTGAAACAAGACTATGTGGCGGTGCACAGCAATAGGATGGGAGACAACAGATGGAAGTCAGAATGTGGGAAATTCCAATTAGATAAAATGAAAAAAAAGTTGCCATGAGGGCGGGCAAATGCTGGAACAAGTTGCCCAGAAAGGTTGTCCATCTTTGGAGATGTTCAAGACTGTACTGGACACAGCCCTGGGCAACCTGATCTAAATAGACCTACTTTTGGTAGGGAGTTGGACTGGATGACATTTAGAGGTCCCCACTAACCTGGGTTATTCTGTTACTCTGTGATTATTTTGTCATTTCACATTCACAGTCATCGTCTGAGTTTTCTTCCAGAACATAAATTTCCATTTTTTCTTTAGTTCATTCACAGACAAGAACTTTTGAACAGTGAGATAGTTTTTCCTTCAGTTCTTGAAATGTTATTGACAGAAATGTGGTTTTCCAAGGGTTGGTCTCAGTCCATATTGGGAGACACTGGCTGTCATAGTGATTTTAGCACAGGATCAAACTATGTAGGTGCTCAATTTGAGACTATTTCAATTTGAGGCATAAAATGTTTACTATTCAAAATAAATGTGTCAAACATTTATCCATGAAAATTCACTAAGTTCCTTTTGGTAGTGGAACTTTTGTAAGAATTGAGTGTCTTTTTCAAGAAAGGCTACACTTCTGAATGTAACTTTTTCCCCTTTTTATTTGCAGAAAATATTGGACAACTAACTGTATCCTATTAGACCTAAGGTTGCTTTTAGAAATTTTGTATTTATTGCATATGCTTTTTAGCATATATAAATTTCATTTACTCAGTGTGGTTTTCCCCATGATGTCTTGTGGAATCTTTGAAGTAATCAATAGTTATAGTGCTCTGTGCTCTATAACTCATCCTTTGAAAATCACTACTCTAGAGCACTGTGAATAAATAGATGTTGACCATAGAGACAGCTTAGCTGATGCTTAACAATATCAGCTTGTTCTTCTGATAGGCTGGGAACATTAGCACTACATATAATTTCCTCCATGACATATTGGAACCATTTCTATCCCAGTTTAAAGCAGTAAGTAATATCTGGCACAGTTATTTGTTACTTAGCTACTGTATAATGACAAATCTTAGCAAAATTCCCAGTATTCCTGAAATGTTTGAATTGAGCTTCCTTTGGATAACGTATGGTATAACTTGTAATGTGTTGCATAGATTCACAGAAGTAGCATTATTGTTTCTGTTTATATCAAATTCACTGAGGTTTTGGTTGTCTGTTTGCAGTCTTGCAATTTTCAATAATCAGTGTTTAAAGGTTTCATCTGTAGCCATTGAATCACTTGAGAAGTGTCTTCTGCCTTTAAGATCCCATTTTTGCTGTTGCTATTGCTGACTCAGCCTGACTAGCAACAGTTGTGACTTCATGTTATGTTAGGTGTGGTTTTAAGACAGGAGTCCAATGCAATATGTAATTGATCTTTTTGCAAAGTGCTATCAAATAATTCATTTGCCACATTTCCAAATGTATATGTAGCTAAAAATTCTTTTGAAGTAAGGATATTGATTCACCTGGTTTCTGTCCATTTTCACAGACTTTATAGCAATAAGCGATAATGTATGTGTTTAGTACAGAAGCATTAATTAAGGCACAGTATTGTATTTCTCAGCAGCCAGAAGAAATGTAGAACTCTATGATCTTTCTATCCAATATAGTATATAATCAGAGAAAAGTTTCTTTCTTCGGAAATCTCTTTAGCAATAATTATAGGTACAGATATAGTTAAGGGCTGTGGAGATACCATTTTCAGCATTTTTCAGGTATATTTTTAGCAAGTTTATTTGATGATTACATAGCAGTTGGTGTGAAGCCTGGCCAAAGCTACAATAAATGAAGGTAGTAGACTAGACACCCAAGAGAGGTGAACACTTTCTGATGGATTTCCTCTTTAATTCGGTATTGATCACATTGTGCCACTATGGAAATTAAGCTAAAATATAAAAAAATAAATTCTTCCACAGCCTTTAAAGAAAATGGAGAGATCATATGTGTTAGAAGATTCAGGCTCCTCTTCTCATCTTCTTTTTATTTTAACTCATGTCAATGTAGAGTGGGTTAATGAAACTACAAAGTAGAAATGAATGTATTTCATCATATGTTGCATGAACACAAACTGCGTATTACACTTCAGGTGAGATAAAAATAAGGAGTTCTCAGGATGTAGCTGGTAGTTAAAACATTGTAATTTTGGGAAAATTGGTTTTTTGCAAGCCACAGTCTAGAACTCAGTTTCATATCATATGGTAATGTAACAAGAAAATGTACTGGTTTATTCCAACGAGCAATTTATGTGTTTGCTTTTCTGAATTATGGCCTGTTAACTGCAGCATATGCGTTACAAGAGACAAAAGCACTTTTGGTAAAGCTATACTGTTGTCCAAACCCAGCAATCCGGTATGCCATCTCTCTTTCCTGAGAAATTGCCTTTTCCTGTCTGCTGTTCTATCTTTCATGGAGAAGATTTTTGATACTATACATTTTCCTGTCTTGATTTAACAAAAAACTAAAAAATTACTTTATTAACAAAATTTATTAAAAAAGAGGAACAAAACCTTTGGAAATATAATATCGTTGATTGATTACATCTCTTTATTGGAAGAAGTCTAGAGATTGCTGAGGCCTGCATTACTTGTTTTTGTTGGCAGGGTCCCCTGAAATAAGTCTTCACAATGAGTCTAGAATGTCCTGTTCATGGATTGTGCCAGCATTCATTATCGTTCCTTAACAGGTTGTAAATCAGTACTTCACATTTTCTTCTCTCCTTTTTTTTTTTTTTCCCTTGATCTTTCATCTGCGTTTTTTCAATCTGTAGACTGCAGTGATGTCGTTTGCTGTGATTTGGAGACATGCTTTTTATCATTTTATGAGATACAACTTTTGGATGTTTACCTTTTAGTGATACTGTAACAGCTTTATGCAACTATAAAGAATAACATTGTATTTTTAATAAATAACACTAATATTAAGAAAATGTTCTGGTTTACCAGAATTTATGGGTTAGCTGAAGACAGTAATGATTGAAACTTGTCATTTGATGCTTGTTTTCTATAGAATTGGTAATAATACTAATTAGCTTCCACAGCATAAAAAAGCAAAGTTCAGAAACTCTGTAGCTGTTTCAATATTGAAGATGAGGTATGCTGCTATAATGAGATGAAAAACATTATATCTGACCATTTTGAATTTTTGTCTGGATAAACAGAACAATTCAGATTTTTGTCACAGTAATGGAGAGATTGAAGGTTGTAATGAAGCCATGAAAAACAGACTTCAGTGCGCAGAAGACCCATAAACATAAAAGCAGTGGACTAATTTAGTATTGTGGAGAAAGAGCAAAGGAATTTAGGCATTTTTTCTGAAAAAAAAAAAAATAAAAAAAAGAAAAAGGAGTTTGGTGATGCAGGCTCTCCAGACAGTTGGCAGACAGCAAGGAAGAATGAGTGAGGTAGCTCTCATTTTGGAAGTAGTGTCACTGAGTTAACAGAGTGCGATAGCCGAGATGCCAGTGATGCTACTGTCAACATACTACTTCTGTTTCTCAGGCTATTTTGAAAGAAGATTGGTCAGTTGTCTGCACATAGACCCCTGTTGTGCCTTTGAGCTGCATTCAATGATGCTGAGCTCACAGGAGACATCTGTTGAATTGGGGGCACAACATGCTGATACAGGTTAACAGAATTCTGTGTATCTTCACTTTGAGTAACCTTGTATGCATCTGTGAGTATAAATGGGGTTCCATACTTGGCTATTTATATGCATGGAAACTGTTTTTTTTCTTTGTTTTCAAGACATTTTGTGACAGGTGACTCATAATAAAAATTCTGTAGACCAAATTTTTTATTGACACGTCTACAGCCCCTGTGCTTTCCCTGAGGAATATTTTAACTTACTTTCATTTTGTTCTTTTGAAGATCAAGAAGGTGCATGTGCTATGGCAGCCCTGCAGAAGCTAAAAACATTAACATTTATTTATGTGTTCGGCATAGATATGACTGTGTTTATCCCACAGGTACAAAACCAAAATGGCTAAATCAGGAACACAGTTGCTGTGGATTGTTTTCATAGTTGATGGAAAAATACAGAGAATCACTCAATCCTAACACCCAAATCATGTTCTGAAGGTACTTTTTTCCCCCCTCTCCTGATCAAAAAAGTGCCTAGGATGACTTTGACATTCCAGTTAAGTGCTTACAACCATTAAGGATAAACAAGGACTATATTACCCTGGAAAGAAAACGGGACTATTTCCACTGCCTAAGAATATAAAGCATCAAGCTAACTCTTATTACATATTTATTTACTTTATATTCCCTGCCTTCTTTCATTACCTGCCCCATTTTCATGTCATAATATCTTTAAGGTATCAAATAACTCAAGACATTGGCATGTGGCCACGCTCCAGCCGCACTGCCAATTACTGCTGTATATTGGCGAAATATATGTGGATAGCATTTTGTTACACATCCATAAAGTATAGCTCTACTCTGTGGACAGTAAATGATAACTTTTACAGAATAGTAATCTGGAGGAAAATGGAAAATTTTCAGTTTTCCTGAAAATATATTTATTTCTATCCTGTCAATTAATTGTCAAAATTTTTGAAAAAGTCTTTCTTCTACTACAATAAATACATTTAAAATGTATTTTTTGTTTGTAAGTCGTTTTGGTGTTTTATATTTAAGAGTGACACTTGCATGTAATGCATTAATATAGATATTCATCATAATTTTGAAAACACTAGCAGTACAGGACTATGCAAAATTATTTATTTTCACTAACTTAGATTCACAGTAACTGTGAGTTTTATTTACAGAAGAGGTATTTGCATGCAGAAATAGTTAAGGAAGTGCTATATATTGTGGTCATATTTCTATATTCATGATGGTCTGTGATATACTTTTAGTTTGGATGTTGACTTCATGGAAATACTCTTAAAAGTTTTAGTGCCTCAAGTTTTTAAAGTTTTGGGGTGGTTTTTTTTTTTCACTGAAATGCACAGTCATAATGCTTGATTAATATACATTTATTTAATCTCTTAAAAAAACAGTCATGTAAGCCCAGGTGTAAACACTTATACTGTGTGTACAAGTGGGTTTCCATCACCAACAGAAAGACAGTGCGAGTGTTTATATACAAAATTGCTACCTAGGTACTTTTTCAATGGGAGTAGACAGACTGAGTCTGGATCCATTCCCAAGTAGCACTTTGAAGTCTTGAAGTCTAATAGAGCAACCCAGGTTGTATGTCAGCTTTTCAACAGCTGGCTATTAAGATAAATAATAGAACAAAAAGAATAATCAGAAGGAGGATATTAGTAGGAAAGAAAAGTTCAAAATATGGGGTAATAGCACATTAAAATGTTTTCCTGCCTTATGAGAAATAGATGATTATTTAGTATGTAGGTGTAGTTTGTTGAGAGGAAAGCTACTGGATTTGCTAATGAGGTATACACTATATAGTACATTTTACATATTTTTGGCACTCTTACACTAATGTATCTGGTAGCTGTTTGGAGGTATTTTTAATCTGTTCCAGTCTACCTTATTAAGACCATTTTTATAATGGGGGTAAATAGAGACTAAGGAAAGCTTAGCAAGCCAAAGAAACTGAAGCAAGTTATAGTTCTCATGCTATATACATGTCAGTGGTTTTAAACATTGCTAAAACTTCACTCAACTGTTTACATTTTATTTAAAATCAATTAGTTTGTCTAACAAATATTCTCCTGTCTCATTTTACAGGTCATTTGTTATCTGATTTATTTGTAGTGTATATATATTGTATTTTATGTATCTACATATATATATATGTGTGTATATATATATACGTGGAGTATATGTATATGTATATATTCCATTTAAAGACTGTGGAAGAGTAGAGAACATCACATATTTGCTGTGTCCCCCTAAGACCATGCCTCTCCTCACACTAACTGCACATTCAGCAAAGAAGTTTCTGGAATATAGGGCAGAGTGGGTTGAGAATAAGGGAGAACAAAAGAAAGAAACAAACAGATGTGCAGTGCAAGCAGAGAGTGGGAGACTTGAGAACAGCAGGCTTGAGAGGCTAATCCTCAGAGGTGACAGAGAATGAGAGAGGGATCCAGAGACTCTGCACAAATCATTGCCACACACTAAGCCATGGAGTTGTACTCCAGCAGTCGTGAGAGACGGGGTAGATTCTGAATGTTTATAACCATATTTTTGTAGTCAGTCTTAATTCTGAGTTCTCTTGTTGGAGAAGTCCTGGGTTCTAATGTGTGCGGTAGTAAAGCCTTCTTCCAGAAATTACTGTTTGTCAGCACAGGGGTGCTTCGTTTAAGGAAAAACTGCAGAAACATTTGCCTGAAAATCCTGATTCACTTACCGCTTTGTCACAGCTTATTTCAGGACGGATGCGTGTGTGTGTAAAAACAGAGGAAGAATAGCATCTTGACTGAATCAAATTTTTATATAAGTGACAGCATATGCCTTCAGTTGCTGTAGCTGAATAACTTTTGTAACAGATGCATCATGGAATACACCTTTTAAAATGCAAGTTCTGTGAAGCTGATTTCATATTTTGGAGCCCTTCATTTTATTAACTAGTGTGACAGAGGAAGCAATGATTCAATTATTTCTAGTTAAATATATTTTTGTTTACATTTAGGTCTTTATATAAAGTAACTATAATGAACTAATTCTGGAAGATGTTATCATGCTGCTTTATTCATAATGAGTAGAAACATAGAAGTGCATATTAGGAACAGGAAATGTTTAAAGTTCTGTTCTTAAGGCTTGTGCATTCAGAATAACTCTATAAAGCTTGCACATTGGGAATCAGTCAAAAATGTCATCTATTTCTTTGGCTTTTTCTTTTTCAAAAACAAACCATGCATTCTCAGTTTAGTGTTGAGATTAAAGGAGTGTGATGAATGATGTGTTAAAAGATGTGCTTATTTTAGCTAAAACAGCATAGTGTGGCATTTACAGATGTTGAATTTGAAGACTTGGATTCTACTAATGGTTTGCTTCACAAATAAGAGGGACTCCAGTGTGCATCAAGAATTAAACAGGGTGCTGAAAACTTATGGTACCTTTTTGTCACAGAAAAATATTCCCTGTTCTTTATTCAAAAAATCGTAAGGTTACTTAGATTTTACTCCTGACGATCAAAAACTAAGCCAGTGTACTTTTCACTGATTACATTAGTTGTTACTTGTATAGAAAATAATATTGGAATGGAAGATTAAAGTGCAGGATTTCTTTGGACTGCTCAAAATTGAAAGTTCAAAGTATTACATATATGAAGATAGCACTAGTTTTTTTCATTGCTTTATGGTTATTGCTTGTAAGTACGATGGTGATTTCACCTGAATTCCTGACATCCCAGTCTAGCATTCCCCTATTACATTAATTAGCAAACTCAAGCAGAAAAAAGAACACAGAGGGACTTGCTTGTCTACAGATGCCGGATCATGTGTAGTTGAAGTAGTAACACATAATTTGCACTTCAGTTGTGCATACTGTATGCATACTTTTTCTCCATTTATATGGAGAAAAAGGTCTTTTTAACACCGTCAGTCATTTGTAATTGATATTTAAACACAGCTGCTAATGTTGATCATGTTACTGCTGTAAAGGCATACACCTGATGAAAACTTTCTGGCTGGCTTGTTCTCTCTTAGTGATGTGCTTGAATATTAACTTGCATGCATACCTTGGCACATCTGGACGTTTTGGTCTTCTGTGAATCAATCCGGTAATTTGTTAATTGTATTAAAAATATGTCAAGATACAGATGGTTATTTGCAAACAAAATGAGGGTGTTTTGTAATACTACAGGTATTTGCCAATTGCCTTATAATAGCCGTCAACATAGTGTGAGATTGTGTAACTTCTAACACAAATGCCAAAACAGTAATAAAAAAAGGAAAACCATATTTGAGAAACTGTTGACCTCAAGAACTCAGCTAGAATTTTGATTACTTATAAGAAAAATGTGCCAACTTCTAAAACTGCAGTGATGTTGTTTTGGAACTTTATTATAAAGAAAAAGTGTGTTATCAGTCTTATTTTCTTTTCTGAAGTAAAGAAAGACTCTTACAAAAATAGTAAATAATGTTAGCTCAAGATGGTCGGCAAGTGCAGCTTCAGATGCTATAAAAATGCAAACATAACACACAAAAATAGAATTTTTTTCTTTGTATCTGAAAGTGCTAGATAAAATCCTTGGTACATTAGGAAAGGAACTGGCAGAGGTGTACAATTTTTATTTATTATTATTTTTCTAGCTCTCCGTCTCTCTAAAGCTGCAAATACATAATTAAAGTTTTATTTTATTTCTTGGTGTGTGTTTAGAGGAATGGAATTTGTATAAATTTATTCATATTAGCTGTGGAGATGTTTATCGTAGGGTTTTTTTCTTAGGAACAGGACTTTTTCTGTTGGTCTCCACATCAACAACTTTGAATCTACTGAACAGTTTCAAACACATTCAGCAAGGTTTTGGTCCAGTTTTGCTCACAAATCCAAAACACAGCACCATGTGGGCTGCTATGAAGAGGGTTACCTCCAGCTCAGCCAGACCCAGTACAGTGTTATGGATATAAAAAGATACTGAGTTTCTATGTGTTGTGAAAACTGGTGAGTGGGCACAAAGACCTCATTCTACTGTGCAGTGTCCTGAACAACATTTCTTGCGTGGACTAACAAGATATTAGGTTTCAAAA
>WAAD01030055.1:0-25114 GCA_013389945.1 Fregata magnificens
CTTGTGGGTCCCTTCCAACTCAGGACATTCTGTGACTCTATGATTTACGTTAGTCTCCCTTTTTCCCCGGTACCGGTGGCAGGATGCCAGAGGAGCCTCAGACCCCTGTATCGCATCCCCAGGCTGCACAGAGGTTGTGCAAGCTGGCAGCATGGGGTAAGGCTGCTGAATCCAGCCTCATGTGGCCCTTACGGGGTGCTGGAGCTGCCATCCTCATAATGGAGGTGGGTGCGTGCCTTATTTCCACAAAGGCAGAAACCCGCCCTATTCTGCAAGAGGTCATGCCCCCATAGTCCTCCTGGCAGTGTATAATTCAGCTGCAAGAAAAATGCTAAAAGGCAGCATAAGGAGGTTTCCTGCTACTTGTCTCTTGCAGGCAACATTTCTGTATTTCAGAGAAAGGATGTGTAATAAAAGCAGCTACCAACAGCATAAGAAAAAATATCTTTGTTATTATGAATGCATCATAAAATCACAATCATTTTATACACATTTTAGTATTTCATATACTTACATAAATAAAGTGAACAGTATACTTGTTGGAATGTGTAATAGGAAGAAAGATATGGATTTTAATGTGAAACTAACACATTCTTGGGCCCCACCCCCATCTTTTGTTGCTTCTCTGGGGCTTAGCATATTAACTCTGAAATACTTCTAGGAAGGTGGTTACTCAAGCTGTGATACCAACAATAACTCCAGGGATTACTTTAATTCCATTTATAATCCATTTTCCTCTCCTTTTCCTGGTTTAGCCTGACTACATAGGCATTCTTCTGTGTCAGTATTCCAACTTTGCAGGAAAGACTAATCCTGTATATACCTGGCACAGTGTTGAAAGAAAACATTTTCCAAGTTCTACTATTTTGTTAAACCCATTAACAATCAGCATTTTGCCATCACTACACACTCTTGCAAATGTTTCCATTAAATATATTTCTAATATTAATAAAATAACAAACTCTTTATTATCCTTCTGCTTATAACTTGACCTCTTAACATCAAAATAATATTTCTTTCTAATAAAATTATACATAGTATCTATATGAAACAAAGTTGTCATGTGCATGAGCCTAGTAATGAGACTAGGCATGAGTGTAGATGTTTCTACATTCTTATTTTGGATTCTTGGGGGGTTGTTATTTTTGGGGCCACAGGGTAATAAATAATTTACAAGGTAATGACTTCCCTGGCTCCCTGGTAACCAAGCTTAAAATTGGAAATGATTCCTCTGGTCTGGCTTTATAAAACTTTGGGTATGCTGAAGAAAATTTCACTTTTCTGTCTGAGTGTCTGTATGTGTTTATCCAGAAATCGTAATGAAATGTTTCTGATACAATATGAAAGTTATCATACAATTAATCAGAAATAAAATGAGAAAGGTCTATGCAAAGATCGTAGCGGGATGCAGACAGAAGGCTGAACCTTCCCAGCCAGCTGTGCTCAGAGAGGCTCTCCCTGGTGGAGGAATTCCTGTGCCTTCTGGAGTGGACTTGTCTTTACCATCAGGTCTCCTCCTTGCTGCTGGGACTCAGCCAACAGCTTTGGGGCAGGAATTCTGGAAAGAGGAGGGTGAAGCATAAGGACAAACCCAAGGAGCGCTTTCCTTCACCTTTTTTTATGGAGTAAGCATGTCTGTTGGAAAACCCAGCTCTAGGCTGTGACAACCAATGATGCAGACTCCAGAAAGCGAAATTATTGAGGTTTCCATCCAGAAAGGCATGTAAATGTGCCATATTTTATGTTCGTGAGTCTGTAGGACAGCTTTCTGTACCTACAGTGAGGCATGTATTTTACCTACTTTTCTGGTCCAGTCTCAGAATTTCCCTTCCCTGGATACTTATGCACAGCAGGGCAATTGTCACCTACCCCTGAATTTGATGGTCAAACTCTAGGAACTTCTCATTTGGTATTTGTCTATATTTGGACAAGCAGAACTTAGAACTAAAATAAGTGCCTTTTTTAGAACACATCTTCTTGTGGGCAGGGGGCAATAAAATTTAGGAGGTATGTAGGAAGTGACTCATCTAAGTCATTGCTGAGTATCTGATGGTCAAAAAACCTGCAGCTACTAATTCTATAGTGGGAATCAACCTGATCCAGCAGGTGATGGAGTGTGGTGGTAAACATCTGCAAGAGTTACATAATTTGCAAGAGTTACAAATACAACATTTGACATTCAACAAATTTAAAGTTGCATATTCATGAATGATGTTATTTATACCTAGTGCCTGCTTGAAATTAAGAAAATAAGACATAAATGCCTCAGTTCATGCTGTCTTAAGAGGTTTCTTTCAGCCTGCTGCATATAAGACCACCTCTCTTTTGGCCACAAGTTCCTTCCCAAATCTCACCGATTTCCTTATTACCTGGTTCACAAGACTACTTGGATCTGGAGCTGCTGTCAGAGCTCCTCCCAGAGGAGAAGCCCAAAGACCACAGGGTGAGCGCGCTATCATTTTTCTAAGCTATCCCAGTGACTTAGTCTTTGCTTTGTACGTATTGATATACATATAACGTGAAGAGGAATACAGAATGTTAATGTTCTTAAAGCTAATGCCCTTGCTTGTGGCATAGTGATAGCGAGGAGTTGGGAAACAATTACAGGAATGAACACATCCTTTTAAGATAATATACAAAAGACATGAAAGGTCTAGACAGCCAGCTGTTTATACAACATGACCCTGAAAAACATGGCAAAATAAGAAGTTTTTCTTTGCATTTGTAACATGGACATGACCCAGCACTAAACATACTGTAGAAGTAGCAGCTACACAGATACAACATTGAAGTTTTGTGCTTAATATACTCCTTTATCTTCTAAGCATGGCAAAGTCCTCAGCAGCTGTGGTAATCCAAAAGAAATGATAATGTACATCACCCATGAGGTATGGTCTAACTTGTACATCCAATTTTCCAGTGTAAAAAAAGGACACTCCCTTTCATCCCTCTTCACAAATACAGGCTCCCATATACAGTACCTCACCTTAGCCATCCTCGTACCAGTTGAAATGTTTTGTCATGTGCACAACTGCACCTACTCATACTCCTCATATACCCAGCCTAATACACTGCAACTCTGTGTTCTGGTTCCATGAATGCCATTTAGGTTGCTCTCACTCAGCAGAGGAACAAAACAGATGGAAGCTCTTTGCAAACATGAGGCCTCTCTCTGGTCCCGATTTCACTTGGACTTCAGCATTTCACCAAGGAAGACATGCATCTACAGGAGGTCAGAATCCAACTCTTTCTGCAAGGCTGGGATTGATTTTCTGCTTGCCAATAAGCCTGCCTGATTCACTTATGCCTGGTTTTCCCACTTTATACATCCCCTGTTCTCTTGCTCATCTTTGTGTAATGTATCCAGCATTAATCTGTTGAGGAAGGGAACTGGCCTTTACACTGAGCGGTGGGAGAATGGTAAGGGAAAAGTAGTGTTAGTTTAGGACAAACACATCTTTTCGACTCTCTTTGAACGATACTCTAGCAACACAAAGCCAAATAATTTCCAGATCAACAAGCAGTGCCCTTGTGTCACTGCTTCACCATATTTTTTGGCCTTTTTCTGCCATGGTGGGGCATAATAGAAGGAGGCATTTCACTTACAGCTGGCCTCTGCTGTGAAACAGGGATCCACTTTTCACACTCTCCTAAGCCTGGGGACAGTAGCTGGAGACTTGAGTTCAGTGGTATAATACATTTACATGTATAAAGTAACTGTGGACCAAGGTTTTCATTATTGACGTCACTCAGGGATGATGTTCAGCTACCCCTCCACCCCTGGCAAAATTTGGGTACTGGGTCATTTGGACATAGAATGCAAGGTAGGCATGTGAAATGCTGTGGTCTGCACCATTAGCTAGAGCATGCCTTAATCGTATTGTATACTAAGAAGGTTTTCTTGATAGTCTAGGTACAACGCACAGTGCAGGCTTGACAGTATGGAATTACTGGAAGGAGGCTACCATGAACCAGGAAAGCTACAGTACAGGCAGCATGGTTGGGGAAAAGCAGAGAGAAAACTGGGAAATAATATATATATTTTACATTGTCAGTGCATTTTTATATTGAACAACTCTAATGGGGCTCTATTTTTCAGTAGGCGTAACTAAGGATGGGCTGCCTTCTGTATCCTGGAGTCTCTGGGTGCTGCCTGTGGTTTGTAGTCTTCCCCAGATCCAAAATCTACTGTGTCATGATAGTTAGTAAATTCCTGAGGTAATGGAAACTCCTCTGTTGATGAATGAGTCCTGTGTCCAAACACTCTCTCTTGCAGCTCAGCGATGTCGTTTCTGATGTCTGCCATCATCAGCAATAGGAAATCAAATGAACCTGGTGGGCCCTGCAGTCACAAGGCACAGTCACTAATAATAATCCACTCTTATAGCTTTCAAACAGGTTGATATAATTACTCATGCAGGGGTAACTCAGTAAAATACTGCTTCATATCAATTGCCAAAAGTTAAAGGTCTCTTTTTGAATCAACGTGCTCAGGAAACAATTTTCAAAAGAAGGTAAATGTTTTTGCAGACAGAGCCTACATTTACAAGATGCTCAGCCCTTTGGTTACTTAACAATTCATTTGCTATATTTGCCTCCTAAGAGTATCCTGACACCTCATGGGAATAGAGGAGATAAATCTTGGATCCCTGTGTTCCTTCTTATTAAACTGATAGAAATTATGTTATTAGAATGACTAATTAATAATTATTATTTATTTAAAAAATTTTCTCAAGAATGCTGATATTTGGAAGGTATCTTTTCAATATGGTAACCCTGCTGCTGTCCATCACTTACTAAATATATTGGTTATTACAATGCAGAGAGTATCCATCTGGTTTTATCTGATTTTAGAAAATCATCATTTATTTTTAGCTGATTTCACACAGTAAAGCACACTGTTTAATACTGGACACACTCTCAAAAATCCATACCACCAATGAGGAAACACCATAAGAAATACATTTTTAAACAATTTCACCTGAAAACAGATTGCAAATACTCCTCCTGATGACTTTCTCAAAGCCTATAGCTTCCCAAATCCCAGAGACAGATGAGGGGCAGGATTTTAAAAGGTTCCAGGGAACCAACTCCCATTAAGAGCGGTGACTGAACTGTACTAACTAGCACTCTGCATGGGATCTCAGGCTACTGCCTTCTGAGGATGTCCCACCGCTGTTGTAGGGCAAAGGTGCACTTACTGCCTTCAGTGTCACACTTGGCAAGGGAGGAGGTGTGTAGGCAAAAATTCTTGGACGAAAACNAAGCCAAAAGAGCTGCAGACATAGGAAAGGAGGCTGCTTGACAGATAGCCTGGCAGGGCTATTTGCAAGACTTAAGGAATGCCAAGCACTAAATAGCAGAAGGAAGACATGAAGGGATAGGACAACAGGACGTTTTCAGCTTAGCAAAGGAAATGAGATGGTAAAAGGGTGTGACTGCAAGTGTGTAGAGGGCCTCTCTAGCAAGCCTGCGTTTCACATCTGCATGTGCCCATGTTATGGAAAACAATACCTCTCCTCACCTTGCTACCATCTCTCCCCGGCGCTCCTGGTGGACCCTGCAAGAGAAAAGAAAGTGTTCACAAGAACATGAGAGGTTGTGGAGCTACGACCAATTATGCAATGCATGATGGGAGATGAGAATACTGACCACAGGGCCCCGTCTGCCCTGCTTAATATGTGATATGTCTGGAGATGGGCCCATAGGTCCCATTGATCCACGAGGGCCTGGCTGTCCGGGAGGTCCAGGTGACCCAGGAACTCCTTGACTCCCTTTTGGTCCTGGAGCCCCTGCAATCGACAGCAAAGGTTACCTGCCAGGGAGAGCTTTCAGGACACTTCATCAGTGCAAGCAGTGGGGACTGACCATTTTTGGTACCACCCAGTGGACTGGTTGCCTTAACGCACCCAAATCCACAACAACACTACCAACACAGCAGTCATCTAAGACAGCATTACTCCTTGTCACAGTGACTATAAGAGATCTTCACAAAACAATTAAACCTCGTGTATACAAAGAAGCCAAGACTGCCACTGCCAGGTGGTTAGAGACACAGACTGGGAATGAAAACAAAACCAGAAATGCCTCATTTTCACACAAAGAAGAAAAGAACAAGTCACATCTGAGACACATCTCATAAAAAGAAAGCCTCAGAAAACTCATGGGCATGTTGGGTCGAAGGCATCTACATGACTGGCACAGAAGTAAGCCCTTTTCAGTGGTGGATTGCACCTCTCTTTGCTCAGTACGGTAGCCAATGTGTTAGGGGCAAAAAAGGCTCCGTTCTTCCATTTTCCTTTATATCCTTTTCAGCTTCTGCTAGTTCAGCAGAGAATGTTAGTTTTTAGGAAGCACCCAGGCAACAAAGCATATGTTTAGCTCAAGAGAAACACTATGAAAAGCAAAACAGAAAATCATGCACAAAATAAAGACCATTAAAGTGTCACTAGCTGAACTGCTTTATAATTAGAGGGGAAAGCACTTTTCTTCATACTGAAGGCACGTGAAAGATAAGGAAAATGAAAGGCAGAGAGTAAAAGGGGTTCAGCAGGACAGAACACGTACAGTTAGGGTTTTCAAAAGGAGTAAAATTAAGTTCAGTGACGAACTTCTCAGACTCCCCCTGAAGACCCAGCCGCACTGTTGCTAACGGCAGGGCAGAGGAGGAGGTGAGCAGGGATGGTTTTCAAGCGGAATAGACAATTCTACAGTACCTTGGACAGCTCAGTCATGGGGAAACCAGAAAGAAGACCTGCAGGGTCAGGCCTACATTAGAGAGATTGCAAGGCGGCGCACTGTACAGTTCAGAGTCTGACGCAGAATCACTAACCACATTGTCCTTGCACTTATGATATACTGAAGACTGAAGATAGTCATCCTCCAAGAAAATGAGATAAAGACTCAAAAACCAAAGCAAGACTGCAAAAGTGGGGATAAATGGGGGGCAGTTCAGTAGGTAGTAAATCAAACCTCATAAGGAATGTCTGCTAGTCCTCTGTAAGAATATTCCCGAAACCCAGAACAATGCTAAAATTCCTTGGATTTATCACTAACCCAANCTATACCTTAGCAAAGAAGGTGTAAGTGGAATCTTACTTTTCTTTTCAGATTCCTTTGAATCTTGAAGACGCATAAAATGAACAAATGAATCCTTGCAAAACCAGACGAGGAAAAATAAAGCAGTTGGCACAAACCCCCTCAAACTGAAAGCACATTTTCTGCTCTAGTAATGACAGTGAGCTAAAGCAATAGGTATTCCTGAAATGAAATGGAGAGTGTTTTAAGACAGAGTTAAAAACCAGGAAATGACAACTGAAGCAGGTGAGATATCCCAGGGAGAGGGAGAAATTTAACACATACAGGACAAACGCAGCTTGCACACCAAGAAACATATGGAGACTAAGACAAAATGGATGATGTTAGACAGTTGGCAGAGGCTGACCATAATGACCAGAAAGTTTTTCTTTTTAAATTTAGCACAAACGCAAATACAATAACAATCAAAATATGAAACACATGAGATCCTATCACACTGAAAGATTGAAGCTTATAATTTTTATTCATGGCAGTATTGCACATTCACATCCCTCTGGTCTGTATCTTACCTGGAGGGCCTTGTTGGCCAGGCTGGCCTGGGGGGCCAGGGATATATGCATTAGATGCAAGCACTTTTTCACCAGTGATTTGCTTGCTAAGATCAGCAGCATTATTTGGTAGCAAAGCAACCTGCCAAAACCAAAAATCACTGTAAGCTCTTCATTGTTCAGCTGAATAAATTGCATTCTTGGTTAAGTTTTCATGTGGATAAACAGCATATTTAAATACTTCATTGAAATAATCACAAAAATTGTGACTGTGTTGAAGCTTATGACAGTAGTTACTCCTAAGCTGGCCAACTTGTTTTTTTTCAAGCATGGGCATGAAGATTTCTTGAAGCTCCTGACATATTTTGTGGTTCCAAGGAAAACTGTCTCCCTGACCTTGCAATGGGACCTCCTTACAGGTAGTTGGAACCAGCTGCAAGGATGCCTGGGGACTCTTATTCCCACCTGCCCATCCTTCTGACCAACTACCTTGCAGAAATCTGATGAGAAAACATTGTCATGGGGAGTAACAGTCTACAATGCCTTTCCACAGGATGTTTTCAGTGACCCATGGAGAGAAGTCAGGTTTTGCAGAAATGGTACCTTCTGTCTTCCACACACGGGGTGTGTGGGGGTATGTGGGGGTGTGTGGGGGTGTGTAGCATGAGCTCTGGGTAGGGGATCCTAGAGATGATCCACACTGAGGTATCGTATACCCAGGAGGTTGCCCAGGCTTGAAAGATGCCACATGAAAAACATGGCACCATTTGATTTTAAGGCATTTATTCATTCTGGTACTTTCTTTTCCCTGGAACCAGCACCCTGACATTTCCTGTGAGGCTGTTCCCCTTTCAAGTCACCACGGAAATACTGCAAGTCAATCCAAATGGGAGGTAGGAGAAATTCAGAAGATATACAGCAACAGGTTGTCAAAAACTTAAGTCTCATAACTGCTTGGATCTTCTCAGGAAACCTCTTTTTCCTTATTTGAATTTTCCTGTATTCATTTACTGCCCTTTCTCAGGGCGACATTTGCTCAGATATTTAAGTTCTCAATTGCTGCACAAGCCCCTAACTTTTCATAGGTTTCAATGACAGCCCCAAATCCTTTGTGGATCTGGCCCTGTAACCATACTATTTAATCCAACAGATGTCTGGATCTGCTCTGCGTAGAGACACACAGCTAAAGTAGGTGAGAATGTAAGAATAATTGCACACTATGGTTTAAAATGCCATTAT
Source organism: Fregata magnificens (assembly GCA_013389945.1). Classification (NCBI taxonomy): domain Eukaryota; kingdom Metazoa; phylum Chordata; class Aves; order Suliformes; family Fregatidae; genus Fregata; species Fregata magnificens. The sequence goes on from WAAD01030055.1 coordinate 8,826, forward strand.
CCATTACATCAGCTGTTTAATTATCCATTAAACATTAATTTTCCCAGATTGAATATATTTAATAATGAAACATATTTAGAAATATTCTGCAAATGTTTAGTCTCTCCAGAGACAGCTGAGGGGAGATGACAAGCCAGGAGGCTGGTCTGCAGCGAGGAAAGAANCTCCAGAGTCAGCTGAGGGGAGATGACAAGCCAGGAGGCTGATCTGCAGTGAGGAAAGAAGTTTATTAGTGGTGAGTGGCTGCATGTAGAGTTGGGAATTTTGCTCTGCCAAACAGAACTGAAGAGCTATTTCAGCAATACCAGGGCAGATCTATCCCTGGGTCAGCTTTGTTGCTGCCCTGAATGAATTTGGCTCACTGGATAATTTGATGTTGGATTCTGCAACATTCACGTGGGAGAGCTACATTAAATAAAATACATGATGACTCCTGCTACCTGACAATTCTTTTAACCAGCTATTTGGAATTCCCTGCACTGAACTGTTCTCAAGACTCCTACTTGTTTCTGTAATTATTTGATATACACCCTCCTGCCCTTAGTGCAAACCTAACGTCTGTAAAACACAGAAAAAAAAAAATAATGCTATGCACTTCCAGTACATAGTAAAACTGGGCAAATGTCTTTTGGCAAACAAGTTATTAGTTAAGGAATGCACTTTAAGGGCAGCCAGTGCTGCTTGCAGTTTGAGATTGGATGCACAGAACAGTTCTGAAGGAAGCAAATGTGAAAAAAAAAAAAAGTTAGAAATGCGGTGACAGTTCCTGGTGGCATTTCCAAAACACCAGTTTGATTTTTCAGGCTGGAATTCAAAGTGCGATGACAGGCATACAAGGATTTACTGGCCATTTGTGACTCAGGTTTTGGAGACCATTGCTGTTCCAAAGACAAGATGACAGCACTAAAGGCAAATTAAGCGACATGATGTAAGTCTTGCAAGAATTTGGTAGATTCACTCCACCCCCACACAAATCAGTGGCTGGATGAGGTCAGCACTTCACAGAAGACCCACACGGTGTTTCTTATGTGCTTACTCCTATGAATTTGCTCACACAGAAAATGGGGATTCAGCATGCCTACTGCTCTGGGGTGGGCTGTCATTTTTGGTTTTCCAAAGAAAAACGTCTTTGTTTACCAATGACCCTGCAGCTTTCTCAGCCAACTTCCAAGCCATTGCAGCACAGACCAAAGCATGGGACTGCTGAAGGTAAAGGGCTACTCCATGGGTCACAGCACCTTACACCTGGGGCTGAAGAGGAAAGTTCAGTAGCTGGGGGCTCTCATAGCCACATTGGCCAGGGACCAGCATGAGGAAGTCCGCTGGCCAGCTCTGGTCAGCACACTGCAAAGTTTTGTTTCTTGGAGGTGTGTCTACCCTGTCCAGAGCAGGGTCCTGGCTGGATACGAATGGAAGGTTGCAAGGACCGTCATGCTGCAAAACTTCCATTATGTGACACAAATCAACCAAGGGCTCTGCAGTGCCAACGCTGCCATGCTATAACTGAGACACACAGTTAAATCCTAGGACTACCTGAGAGCATTATATTTTTTGGGCAGTTTTTGTGAGAATATTTTCAGTGTCATCGGTAACTGTTTCTCCTTAGGGGTGGCCACAGTTGAGTGACAGATTAATTGATGTTGTCTTTAGAGCTTGTACTTAAATTCCTGACCAGATCCTATTTTGGGTATCTATTGCTATCGCAGCTGATAAGTAGACATCACTTAGTATATAGTCCCTCCTGTGAATACTCTTCAGGTTATATTGCAAATGGCCAGGCTGGAGTAAAAAGGTGCATTTAGTGGTGAAGACTCATCGTGAAGAGGATTTGGAAGTGTATTCTTTTCTGTGGCTTAAATATTGACTTGTTCCTGCCAGCAAGGCTGTTTTAACAACTTAGTAAGTTGAAAAAAAAAACCAGATAGCTGTTGTGAAAGGATCTACACATGCTTCCCCACTGAGTCAGCTGGACTTGAAGCATACACTAGGAGTGCCAAAATACCCAGGCTGTGATCTAGCTCGCTGCTCTTTGATATCTTCTGGCCAGAAAATGGTTGTTACATACACTGGGGCCAAACCATGTGGTTTTGATGTTGACTCACATCCTCTTAGGGATTGGCTATACTCATTGGCCTAATTTCTGTTTCACCTTTTAACTGAACCAGGATCCTGGTCCAGAGTGACCTTGGCTTTCTCCATCTACAGCTCCAAATCTTAATGGCCCTTGGAAAATACTTTTTTTTTCCCATGCAAATATTAGTGAGGGTAAATTTTAAAGAAAGACAGTATTAGAAGCAAGAGTCCTATATGTTGTGTTGCATGCTGCATCTGGAGTTTTGGGTAGTTTCTAGGGGATCTGTTGTTTAGAAAACTTTGACAGTGCTTGAGAGGACTGATGTGGAACATGGCTTTCTAATTAAGATGTTTAAACAAATCTGTGCAGTAGGATCCAGCAATGCCCCAACTCCAAATGCTGAACTGCTTACTTGATTTTTTAAAATTATTTGCTCTTTGTCAGATATCTTTCCCATAGTTTTCCTGCTTTCCGCTCTTCTTCCTTCCAGTAAGGTCGGAGATCAACCTAGGACTGCCCACAGCCCCGCTATCGGGACAGTGCATCCCACTGGATGACCATGCAAGGTGACTTTCTGTTCCTGATCCTAGAAATACTCTGTCCTGGATCTGGAATGGATGTTGCAATCCTCCAAAAAGGTATTGTTGCCATCACCAGAGGTGGCAGGACTTGAGTTCACCCTGTCCTTTCCTAAGAAGACACAAACCCACACCTCCTGCTTCCAGAAGCATACCCCAATTCCCAGTTGTAGGGTTTGCTGGATTGGATCCTTCACAAGCTCTTCTGCTAAACATAATTTTGCATAAACTTCATAAAATCTGAAAGCCTTAACCACAAAACTGAAGACTCACTCCCATAAACTGTCTCTCTGGCACACAGAAATTAATTTTTCTGTGCAAAACAGAACAACTTCAACTGCAGATATTGAGAGATGTCCTCCCCAGAAGAACCTGGCCATGGGGCCTGGCCTGGTGAATCATGAGGCTTCATGTCTCTCTGGGCAGGGAAGCAGCATGAGGCCAGATCTCCTCTCAGCATGGACAAAAGCTCTCCTCTCTGTGGGGTAAAAAATGCTGAGGGTATCAGGGGACCATCTCTTCCAGCTCTGTCCGTGTGAGGCACAACCCAGTAGGCTCCCTCTGAGGATGCCAAATAGATCAAGTCCTACTAGGAAGATACTTGGGGAAAATTTAGGCTATGGACCATGACAGGACTTAGCTATGAGGCAAGAGTGAGCTGCTCAGTTTGGTTTCCGACCACAAGTGCCGAGAGCAACAGGTATTGATGGCGTTAGCTTTCCAGGAGTGAGTTTTGAACACAGGCACCTAACAGCGGAAGTTAGACACAGAAAAGTTTCCATTAATTAAGGCCATTGGTTTCCATCAATTCTTGCAGCAAATGACTTGGCGAAAAGTATGACCCCAGATCCCTCCCTGGGGGTCAGTGTGAGCCTGCTCAGCATCACGGACTGCGGCTGGACAAACAGCCACTCAAAAGCACGGAACCTTTTTTAACCTCTTTGTTACCGTTTGTTTGAAAACCACAATTTCCATCACACATGAAATTCTGGCACTTCCACATTTATATTCATACGGATTCAGAGGGAAAACATGACATGAGATTTTTGTCATAAAGAGTATCTCAAACCTCCTTGTATTTCATTTTAGTAAAGCAGATTTCTTTTTTCCTAATATAAATTACACTGAATGAATTACATTGAAGGCAACAAGTGAATATACCAAACTGCGTTTCGACACAATGAAATTAAACAAGCACCCTGGGTGAAATAATTACAGCCTGTCAACATGCATTGCTGAGAATATTCCTGCAGAACATTTCCATTTCAGAGAACCGGAATGTTCGAAGGAGGTGTCACCAGAAAAGGCATTACACCTGCACCCCTGCACTTGGCTCTCCAAATCCTGGGCTGGGTCTCTGGGTTATTTCAATCCTACCCAAATGCAGAAGGAAGCTACATATAGAGCAATTAAAGTTAAAGGCCAGTGGAAGTTTTAAAGTGCATTATTTTCTACTTGTAAGGACACAGGTGAAAACAAAAAAGGTTGGGGCTTAGGGGTTTTTCTTTTTAAAAAACATCAAAGCTAATGCATCTTGTAGTGATGTTTTTGTTTAGCCACACACTTCCTATGTGGCAAGAATCCTGTATCGGCACCCTATTAATGCAAAACCATGTTCTCCCACATTCCCGCATCTGCAGAATGTCTTGCACTTGCATACACTAAAGGTGGATCAAGTCCAAAATCCTGTGCACTCAGAATGAATGAAAAGCTGAGGCCAGTGCTGATCGCCAAGAAACCTGGGCTCAGACTGGGATGGGCGTTTGCCAGACTCCGTTACCACGAGCTTGGTTAGAAATCTGCTTAAAAGCAATACAGAAGCATAAGGAAGAGATGCCATTCCTAGACGATTTTAAAATATGTTGCCATCATCCTTATGGGCACAAGAGCCACATAGCAGTAACAGCTCCAAACACTTAAATTTAACCTCCGTTGTCATAAAACATGCAGGTCTGGTAAAGACATGACTGATCAATGTTCATACCTTTTGCTTCAGTTGTAAAACCGTCTGCTTTATTTGATGAAATTCCTTACAAGAGGCACAGCATGTCCCTGATTTCACCACATTTTCAGATTTCTCAGGAAGCTCAGCTGAAAGAAAGCAGATTCCAATACAAATATAAAGATCCAAAGCAAAGAAATTCATAAAGTGACTGCAAAAGCAACTTGAAGGTTGTTAATTCCCCTAGACTGTGATTAGAAGAGAGAATCCTGCCATTATTAATTCTTTGACTGTGAATTGCTATGTAAGGCTGAGAAACTGTGCAGGGAGAGCTCTGAGCTCATTTTTAAAGCAGCTGTTTCCAGTTAACAGTCCCCAGGGATTTTCTTTTTTTAATACCTGAAAAAGTTTACACCCCTTCTTTTATCTTTCTGTGCAGGGTAGACTAACCCTATAGATCTGAACTGACTTACAGTCCCCTGAAGGGCAAATTTTCATATGCTATAAATTACAGTAAAATCCCTCACAATACAGTCATTTAATTCACTTTGCACAAACTGCTCTTTATCATTGCCAGTTATTCCTCCATGTGATGGAATCAGCCTAAGCAGAGATGGGGATTGAGATTAATGACAGGGATTTAAATCCACACAAGAGAAAGGGTCACACCTGTTGATACTATGCATGAATGGGATCTTTTCAGGAATCCATTAAATAATTCAAACTGTAAGAGATATCGCAAATGTTATTTTTTGTTCTTTTCCCATTCTCATATGCAGTGAAGCACTTCTGCATCGCGAACAAACAAGCACTGTTTTAACAGATGTCCGCTTAAAGAGAAATGTGGTTTCCTAAACACGGAGTGGCACATACTGGCAAACGCTAGGTGAGCTTTTTTTCTTTCACATATAGTTGTTGAGAAGCATCAGGTGTATTGAGGCCCTGCATATGATGTTACCTGGAAGGGTTATTGGACACGCTTGAACGTTGACCATTCAGAGCATGTCCTGTAATGGAAAAACTATGCAGGTGGTCCTGGTTAAAGCCAAAATCTTCAAAAAGGATCAACTACAATGCACTTAGGTATTGTATTATACTTCTCACTTGGACACAGACTTTAATGTCCTTCATCTTTTCAGAAATGTGTATTGATTTTGAAAACATCTGCATAATTTAAAATAAAACCTGAACTTGCTAATACTAAAGATATTATGTGGTACTTGACTTTAAATGTTTGTAGGGTCCAATAAGGAACACTGCACCCATCAGATGGCCATCTATGGGCCACCATAGCACAAATTTAGGAAAAACTGATTTTCAGTACATTTAGTCCATTGGATGTAATGCCACATCCAATATGCTTGCTTTTAGAAGACAACCCAGGAGTGCAGCACAGGCTGGGATCTACCTGGCTGGGGAGCAGCTCTGTGGAAAGGGACCTGGGGTTCCTGGTGGACAACAAGCTCAATGTGAGTGAGCAGTGTGCTGCTGCAGCAAAAAAAGCCAACAGGATGCTCGGTTGCATCAACAAAGGCATCACCAGCAGAGACAAAGAAGTCATTATCCCACTCTACTCAGTGCTTGTCAGGCCACACCTGGAATACTGTGTTCAGTTTTGGTCCTCACTACACCAAAAAGCTGTGGACAGGCTGGAGAGGGTCCGGAGAAGGGCCACAAACATGGTCAAAGGACTGGGAAGTCTGCCATTTGAGGAAAGGCTGAGAGAACTGGGTTTGTTCAGCCTTGAGAAAAGGCAGCTCAGGGGAGACCTTATCACCATGTTCCAATAGTTAAAAGGTGGCTACAAAGAAGATGGAGACTCCCTTTTTACAAGGAGTCACAGGGAAAAGACGAGGGGTAATGGCTACAAGTTACTCCTGGGGAGATTCTGATTGGACACAAGAGGAAAATTTTTCACAATGAGAACAATCAGCCATTGGAATAATCTCCCCAGGGAAGTGGCAGATTCCCCAACACTGGACACTTTTACGATTCGGCTGGACAGGGTGCTGGGCCATCTTGCCTAGACGGTGATTTTGCCGAGAAAGGTTGGACCAGAGGATCCTTGAGGTCCCTTCCAACTTGGTATTCTATGATTCTATGATTCTATTAAAGGTTTATTTCTCTTATCTCTGAATCAGGTAGGTGAGGGCTGCAAGGGCAAGATGCTGGAATGGCCAGCAGCAGTGAGACGTTGGTATTAGCGCTGAACTGATCAGATTAGGAGGGAAAGGCTTGGGGGTTTTCCCCACTCCTCAACTGCCTGCTCCCACAGCTGCAGTTCTTTGGCATCACAATAACCCACAATATTCCTCTTTATTTTATTTAGCATTTTTATGGCAGTAAGCACGCTGCTCTTCCCAGCCCTTTCTGATAGCACACAGCTTGGTAATACCTGAACAGCCTTCTGGACAGTGTTCATATGGCTCCAATTTAAGGCCAGAAGGTACTACCTGGGGTTTTCCGATGAACTCTACATAACAAATAATAGAATTTCACCAAAATGCAGCTATGCTAGCTCCAAGACTATTTGGCCACAACACCTCCCAGAGGGACTCCAGCCTTTGTGTGAAGATACCTGAATACGCAGCATCCGATGGTTTCCTCACTGCTGTATTTCTAACACTAATCATTTTGCCTTTGACTTCTTCCAAAGCCTCTTTGCCCATAAGTCTTTCTCTGATAGATCAAAGATTCTGCAGCACACAGGGTTTTTTCTCCCTTGACAAGGAATTGATATGCTGTAATCAAGATACCTCTTGATATTTCTGTAAGGTAAGTTTTCTCTTGACCACAAGTCAGTATTGTGGCTCCCACATAGAGTTCTTAATCCCTCTCCAATTTTTCACTTCCTTTAAAAAACTCAGTGTTTTGACGTCCATTTTTGGACCTGTGTAGGATTTACAGATGCACATATATAGAGCCATTAGAAAAAATGCCTTTTTTTTCCAAACTCCAGTGAAGTTTGGGTTTGGTATTAGCCTTAACCAAAACTTCTTTTAATAGCAATCTTACCAAATGAGTTCCCTCATGACATGCACACATTGTGTTAAGAAATGTTGCTGAAAGCAACACACAGTCATAGGGAGAAACTGCCAGAGCCTCTGCTATTTGAAACCTAATGCAATCCCACTAGAATCAGTGGAATTATGTGCAGATTAAGATGCGGTGAATTTGACCTCATGTTTCATTATAAAATCCAGTTTATCTTCCAGAAGGATGTGGTACATGGAGCTGACAAGTATAGATAAAACAGCGCTGTAACAATCCATGGAGATGAATGCAGGGGGGGGTCAGCTAATGTTTGGGAAATATCATACCAGTGAGATTTCTGCAAATCCAGTTGGATTGACTTGTCGGAGGAAGAAGTCCAACAGCGTCACATAAGCAAGCGTGAGCTGTGTCCCAGGAGAGAGGTGGAATCCCCCTAACTCATACCAGACAGAGGTGATGATTTGCCCAGGGAAGGAGTCATCCATCAAAAATTCGCTCTACCCCCATCCAATCCTTTATCAGGACCAAACTATGAATAAAGCCAGAATAAAGCATGGATAAAGTCAGAAGCCACCTAGGACAGGCCAGAGGGGGAGGAAGGAATTAGACGGAGCCACCCACACGCGGCACAGATACGAAGGTCACCTGCCAGGGTCAGTTTGGCCAGCACTGAGCAAGGCACTTAGATAGCCTGTTTCCATTGGACAGACCTACACCAGGAAATGAAAATTATTTTGGAGAAGGCTTAAATGAGCCCCATTTTATGAAGGATTTCCAAAGCATGAAGTCTAGCTCACACGTGACGTTGCTGTCCTGACAGGGGTCCTTTTATCTCAGCGAGACACCGGTGAGCCCTGCAGCGCCTATCGATAAGAGATCTGCTCGGCAGAGCAATGTGTTTTCTTTGCATGAGCTTGAAGACTCTGTCTTGCTGATGCTGGAAGAGGAGATGCTGGCTGGGGAAAGCTCTGCGGGGAGCTGTGCTGCGGGAGGTCTTCGCCTGGAGACTGTTGAGTTGATCATCTGTGTTGTATTATCTGGGCTCAGCCTGCTGAGATGGTTTCATTTGCCTACTTCAGTGCGGGTAGCTGTATTGTCTCCGTCAAACGCAACACGACTGCAGATGCAGGAAAAATGCTCCCTATTCGTGTGCCCCACTCACAAACCCAAAGTTCTCGGTCAAGCCCACTTACAGAGCCAAAAAAAGTGCCTGGATTGCAGCCTTCAGGCATGGCACGATGAAAACGTGAATAATAATCCCCCAGGAAACATGCAACACGGTTAAAGATGGAGAGAGATACATGTGTTTTCATGTCTCTCACAGTAAATTTTAAAATCAAATTTAAGCGTTCCAGCTACCACGAAAAGCAAATAATCTGTTTATTAGGAAGGCATTCCAGCACGGACGCAGTGCTCTCCGGGGCGGTGCAGGGCTGGGGCTGACCACGGGGTGGTGCGTCGCTACGGCCAGTTCCTCGCAGCTCCCGAAAACCTTGATTTTCTTTGGGATGAATTACGGACACAAGCCCTGTGAAATACCGATGGCCAACTCCTCTTTCATTTGCACCAGAGGTCTGCCAATTAGTAACATTAACTTGGAGTACAGCAGTGTAACAGAGCAGAAAGTGTCCTTCTCTGCTTCACACAGCTGGTTTGGGAAATGTTTTGAGAGATGGTGGGTGTTTCATTCCAGATTAACTATTGGAACTGACATTTTTATGTGCCGTGTACATTTGGTGTAAAGTCAGTGTTTTTCAAATATTAGAATTATTTCCACAGCCTTGAATATTTTGAATGGTTGGTTATCCTGAATGCTTTGGGCATTACCCTGTCAGGAAGTTTGAACTAGCTAGAGGAAAAGTTAACTAAAAAAACTATTTGCAAGGGGATTATATAGGTTATACCTCTTTCCTTTATGACCCCCACACACTTATAAGGAAAGAAAAGATTTTAAAGCTACAAGGAACAATTAAAGTTAATGGAGTAGCTCCAGTTACACATTTTCAGAGGAAAACCAAAATTACAAATTGTTCTGGCCATCCAGTGGGATTTGGAGCACCCAGTGTGTTCAGGCATTAATTGATGAACCTATGGTAAATCACGATTTATCAAAAGAGGCTGTTTTTTTTTTCCAGAGCACAGGTTATTCTCTTCTTCCTTCCTTTTTACATTGTCATATCAGTATTTAATCTGCAGTACTCTAAATGCTGTAATTTAATAACTGGGATGAAGTCAAAAACTTTAATATCATTTATACACAGCACATGTATATACTTTGAAACCAACAGTGAAAAGCAAGAACAAGCCCTCACTTTTACCCCTTTCTCATCACATATTACTTTCATTAAAAAAAGAAAAAAATCTGACCGCAGTCAAGAGACACACAAACTAATTGCAGATCAGCAGAATTCAGTGTTACTCAACATAATTTAGCAATTGATTTAAGCAATGCTTGGAAGGTGTGTGGAATTTGCAGGCATACCTTTTCTGAGCCTCTGAGTGCCCAGAGGCACTAACCACCCAACCCAGGGTCATTTGTTAACCTCAGATGTCGGCATGTAAATACAAATTAAACTCACTGAAATTAATTTAATTAACAGATGAAATTAATGAAGGTGTATAAGGATCAGCACCTGGCAATTTTTTTTTCCTATGTCTCCTGAGCTCTGGACTGCAAAGTAGGCATAATCCAGGTTGGTATGGGAGCAAAATATGGTTTTTAGCAGTTGGATCAAGGAGAAATGGTCTAACCAAAGACGTAACAGCAAGTTTCACCGAACAGCCACTCTGCCTCTCCAGGGGAAGATGCTTTCCACATCCTTCAATGTACTTGCGCTCTTCCTTTAAAGATGTGACTACTGATTTACTGCTGTGTGTGTGCAGCTCATAAACTGGGGAGGAGGAGAGCATGCAGCAGGACCGCTCCACAGGCGCTCAGTGAACCCGGGGTCCCCAGGGGCATCACCTACATCCCAGCTTCAGGCCCCCAGCTCCAAGCATAGCATAGGGAACAGCTCCTCTTTACAACAGATCAACCTTTTAGACGTCACTTTGGCCCAGGATCTTTATCCCTGACTAGCATATACCTTTATCTCCTTTGGTGCACGTCTTGCCGTCCTCCTCCCGGGTATAGCCTTCATGACACTCGCACCTGTAGCTGCCCATAGTGTTGACACAGATCTGAGAGCACAGCGTCCCATTGCTCGTGGCACACTCGTCGATATCTGGAGAGGAATAAGAGCTGAAAATGTCCTAAAGCCAGAGGTTTCAGACCTCAAATACAACAAAAGACTTCCTTTAAAGGTATCAGAAGATTTTGTGGTTAAATAAATGAATAATTGCAGGACCGCTGGTGCTTTGGATTGGAGCTCTGTGCAAACTGCACTATTATTATTAACACACCTGACGTTTTATCGGTGAACACTGTGTGACCATTTCTTTGCATTGAAAAGCTTCCAGGCAAAGCTCGATCCTGTAAATCTTGGCTCCCTGGCACAGCAAACCACGCAGGGCAGGACTATTGAATCAGGGGGGACTAGCCACACAAGGACCACACGTAAGTGATCAGTCCTGAATTAGATACTGGCCATCTGAATCAAAACCAAGGATTTATTATCATAATTAGACATAGTTATAGTGCTTCAGGGGTTACTGTTAGATGTTAGAATGTTAGAATCACGTCCCTCGTCTCAGGCCAAAACCCCAGATATGACTCAAAACCTGCAGGAGGAATTAATAAAGGGAAAATTACATCAGCCCAAGACTTCAAAGTGTTTGGGTGCATATGTCTTGTTTTAGGTACTACCTCCCAATAATTTCAGGGGGACTTAGATCTCTTAGTTCTGGGAACCAATCCTTCATATAGTTAAAACCCACATTTATTCTGTAATAGTAAAGAGAATAAGTAAAGAGAATAAGAATAAAAAGAATAATAAGAGAATAAGAAAAGTCTAAACTGACTCCTAAAAGACCTGAGGGAGCAGGACACATCATTAACCAGAGTTGAGCTCAACATGCACTTCTACCCACCCAGGCAATAAGGCTTCTCTCTGTTCCTGTGCCTCTCCCGATCATAGCGGTACCCAGGGTAGCAAGTGCATAAGACTCGCCCAAAGTTATCTGTGCACTGCTGTTCGCAAGGAGCTTCGGCACAGACATCATAGTCTAGGGAGAGACAAATGTGGTTAGGAAAATACCAATGGCAGTAGCTGGATGATACTATGACAGGAAATATTTCACCTCTCTTCTAAGTAATAAAGTCAAGTTACATTGGTTTTGGAGACTGAAGAAACCTAGAAATAAAACATTCATGAGACATAAGCAAAGAATTATAGTACAATTGTAATTGCTAATTACAGCTTTACAGTAGTTAGACTATTTCTTAAGGTTGGATTTTAAGCAAGAGGCACTTTCCCAGTTTGCAAAATTTAAGAATTCTTCTCGCAGAAATATTAAATTACCTAAAAGCTTTTTGCTGTTTTCTTACACAAATTTTTACATGCTGATAGCAACATTTCCAAAGCAAAATGCTGTGAAACACTGTGAGGCTAATTGCCAAATCTGGGCAGGAAGTATATACTAAAGAAAAGTTAATTAAAAAAGCACAATAATTGTTCAAACCCAGGTATAACCCTTCTAGCAAAGAACACATTGTCCAAAACCATCATCACTCTTAATAATAGCAATGTGAAGATTAGGGTATGGTAACTCACTGGCCAGGCTTGTCAGTGAAATCCCAGAAGACTGTCTGAAGTCCCCATTTGAAACACAAAGGAGGGTGAATCTGTTTCTGACTTCACTACTATGTAGCAGCAGAGCTGCAGTCCAGGGAATGGACACCAGAGCAAAACAGGGTCTGACCCGCATCCCTGCCCTGCCACGGACTGGATTTGGGCCCTGGCATCAGGCTGGTGGCAGGGCTGGGGGCAAACGGGCAGCCCCCAGCCATGGGTGCAAGGACTTTGCAGTACCATGGGAAACAATTTGCCAGGAGAAGACAGGAGCTGTAGCAGCACCTAGTCTCAAAACCAGCTCAGGCAAACCCTGCTGAAGGTTGGGTTTTATGCCAAAGCAAGAGGCAATTTCTGTGATCATTTCAGAGGAACACCATCCTTCACACAGCATCCATGTAGTTGTCACTGTGACCTTCCAGTGACGAGGTACTCGGGGCCACAGCACAAATATCCTGTCCCTGCTCCAGACCAAATACATCTAAACCAAATCTAAGTGTTTCAAACGAGTTCCCAGCAACGCACTGTGTTTCCACATATACAGTACAAAATAATTAAAACCCAAACTCATTATTGACTCACACTAATGACTAGCAGACATCTTTGGGTACGATGATTTTTCCAAACAATTAAAATTAACTGAGAGACGGTAAAGCAAGTGAAACCACATTTGCTGTATGGAGTATATAGAGCCATGTGTAGCACTGGGGGTAAAAGTGACAGTGTGTCAGGGTACAGAAAAGCACCAAATGACACTTAAGAAGCTGCTGCATGTTACACCAGAGCCCCTTAGACCAACAAATACTATTGTAATGGTGCCAAGCATTTCCCCCCTTGTGCTTGTCACCTTTTGAATAGCAGGCAACTTTTGTTTCCTCTTTAATTCAGAAGTGTGTTGATTTTAATTCTTGAAGTCTGCCTGCAGTGCTGTGGCAGTGAATGGCAGTGCCAGGACCCCCAGAAGGAACCAGGGTTGAATAGTGCAGAGCCTTGCACAGGCACAGAAGAAAAACAGGGTCCTTGCCTTCAAACACGGTCAGCCTCGGGGCTAGTCTGGGCTTTTTAGGTGATGCTGGGGCTGCAAACTCCCGTTACATTTGGCGCTACTAAATAGCCCCAAATATAAAGCATTAGTGGTGTTTTTCCTGGGCACGGTTCCAATCTTCATTCTCCACTGAAATAAAATCAGATGGAGAACAGGCTAGTATGCCCAGCACTGAGGTGAACGTGCCTGCTCCTTAGCCAGCGTGCCCAAATCCAGATACTGGACTTGGCCTGTGCCATTTTCAGCTTATCCAGAGTGGAGGCAAAACAAGCTCTGTCCTCCCTGCGCTTCCATGAATAGATGTGCCCTAATAAAATCATAAAAAGCAGCGCTGGAAGGGACCATCTTCCACCCCAAGCAGGATTAGCTATGCGTAAACCTCTCCTAATAGACATTCATCTAATCTGTACCTAGAAATCCCTGAGGGATGGAGATGCCCCACCATGCAGTCTATTCCCAAGATTAAATATCCTTGCAGATAGAAAGCTTTTTACTCATATCTAATCCAAACTCCCCTTATAGCTATTTAAGCCCATTATTTTTGTCCTCCTCTTCTTGGCCATGAAGAACAGTTTACTTTCCCCATTGCAGCAAGTTTTCACATACCTAAAAACTGTTATCACTTCTCCCCTCAGCCTCCTTTTCTCTAGACTAAACAACGCCAGTTCTTTTTTATCGTCTTTTTTTTGCCATATTTCATGTAACTAGTCTTTAAATACAGTTTTCACATCCACCTTAGCAGAGCTCCATCAAGACCATTGCTTCATTTAATTTCATACAAAGCTAGGGAAGGGTCCAGGAGGTGGAAATCTCCCTGCTGGTGGTTCCCACACAGTCAACCCAAATCACAAAATGGCTGTGGGCAGGTCCCACGCCACAGAGCTCTGTGTCCCCAGGGCTTTGGTCCCAGGTAGCATGACTCCCTCAGGAACAGTCCTCACAACTGGGACGAAATTGGGCAAAAGCTGCTGCACCATCTCTGTGTGCTCTGCAGAACCGAGGGTGCAGATGCCCTCCCACGTTCAAGCTCCTTGTCTGCCAGCCCAGCCTAAGAAATGTGGCTTGAGGATGAATCAAAGCCGCACGGTGAGGATCAGGCTGTTCCAGACTTTAGGAAAATACAAAAAACTGAAGCAGAATAACACGTCTCTACGTATATTTCAATGAATTCAGGAATGACAATGCAGCATGGAAAGTTGTACCAAGGAAATGTCTGAAATAGCATTAGTGAGAAAAGAGCAGATCTGATTAGTGTTTGCCTGTCATAGAGTATTTTGCTCTGAATTTTAATCCACAGCCAAGAAACTCAAGTAACGAATCAGTGGTAGGGAGGGTGCTCTCCAAAAGAAGCTGTTTCAGACTACATCTGTCCCTGCTTTACTCTTGGTGACACCATGAGACAGGACCTGGTTGGAGCTGTGAGTCTCCAAAGCAAAGAAAAAGGAGATCATTCAGGAGAAAAGGGGGAGGAGCTCTTTTTTGACCTGCTTCGCTGGTCAGGTGGAGCAGAAAGAGATGCTATAGAGGGAATCAGACACACAAAGCAAACTCCTCTCAATGTTTCCTGAGGATCATTGCTCCCTGATCCTGCAGCTGAAACCCAGAGCGAGAGGGTGAGTCCAAAGCAAATGAAATGCAGAACCTGGGGGCATGGACTCGTACTGGACTGCGCTGATTTCTGTTGCTTTTCAAGGGCAGATGAGAAATAACAGGATAGAAACCAAAGATGGACATGGACAAAGACACAACCCTTTGGGAAAGAGTCTGTTTAAATATCAGCTGTCCAAGAAGGAGATCGGTGTCTTCCCGAGGCAGCTGTAAGAGGGAGGACAAGGGAGGGTCTATCCCTCTCCCAATCCTCCTCCCTGCAGCCGCTGCTAAATCATGGAGAAGACAGCTCTGGAACTACTTCTCACAGCTTTGACTTGCCAGTACTGGATTAAAAGGTGCAGATGTCTTCTAATAAACTCACATCTGTAATGTATTTATGTGCCTGTGTTGAGGTATGCATTTCATACAGCTACTCTGTCAAGATTATGCCAAAACAATGTGTGAAGAGCCAAATGATGTCTTGTAACAAAGTGAAAAGAGTGCTTCACTGAATCATGTTTCTCGTCCCTATACCAACAGCCCAAGATCATCTCAGATGTTATAGCAATTGCTGTGGCCTCTCAAGTTCAAGGCTTAATATAGATCGAGCTGAAAAGGGGGAATGGAGATACAAAGGGAGAGAAGCCACAGCCAGCAGAGAAATTCAATTAGTGGCAGAAACTCTCAGGTTACTGAGATGCAGTTAGTAGACAGGATTAAGCAACGTCAGTGGGTACATAATAACAGCTGGTTTCATAATCACCTAAAACCTCAAGAGATGAAAATTAGAAGCCTAAAATAATATATTGCCATGGCTCTCATTTTATTTTTGCTCCTATTACTTTTCCTGCTGTATCCATTATATTTAATGAATAACCAGTGTATAAAATTGTTAAAATCCATAGGAAAGCTGGAGGCTAGACTGTGGAGTTCTGGCTTCTTTCCACTCTGAAAGGATTCAGGGCTTCTGCCTCATATGCACACAACCACCTTGTACAACACAGCACAACCGCCTCCTCCAAGTGTCCATCGTACTGGAGCTGTCATCTCAGGCCACACACACCAAGACAAAACTCACTGAAAAACCACAGGACGAGGAACTCCTTGTGAGCACCAGTTTCACCCAAACACTACCCAGCTCCCTGGGGCTCGGATTGGCACTGAGAGCCTTTTCTTCACAAGGAAGCAGCAAATGCACAATTCCTGTTTTGAGAAGATGTGGGGTTTTTTCCTTTTTTTTTTTTTTTTTTTTTTTTCTCTTTTTTGCAACCAGTGTTCTAGTGTTTCCAGCCAGCAGCAAAGAAGATAGAAATTAAAAAAAAAAAAAGAAGGATCA
>WAAD01030055.1:25141-57400 GCA_013389945.1 Fregata magnificens
AAAAAAAAAACAAGCAGGATCATAGTTTGCATTATAATCCCTGTTGGCTGGAGACTGTAACTCAAAAACCAGCTGACTCCCTCCAATATGTTAATCTGACACTTTTCTTTTCAAAACATCACCATCCCAAACTGGGAAAACTCTCAGGTCAACTCAAAGTTTTCCATATGTCATCAAATAGAAGGATGTGTTACCATAAACCAACTTTTTAACCTGCTTTTTGGAGCAAACAAGGTTTATTGGCTTGTTGTCTCTGGCTGTTTGCTTCTGCCTGACAGTTCCTCTTCTCCTATAACTTCAGAGCCAATTTAATCCAAATCGGGCAAAGCGATGGGAGCAACTGAAGAAGTTACATTGCTACTCCTCAGTGAAGCCACTGGCTGGGTAGACCCAATAGAGGCCTTCCCAAGGTTAAGGCAGGCAGAGCTCAGCCTTTTCCTAAATGAGATCTCGTTGCAGCAACCTCTGAGCATTGGGACCCCGGTGCTGCCTTTGCAAAGCATATGGGCAGCTCCCCTCTGCCAAGAGGGAATTGTTCCCTTTTCACTACTGCATGAACTACCCCAAGTAATTCCCCATCTCCCTCTGCCCTGGGTGACAAGGAAGCCATGCCCATGACCAGGAGAGGCAGTGGAAGAGAGACACCATTTGGTGATGCTCTCCCCTCGCTGATGTCTTTGGGAAATAGGTAACTAAAGGCAGGACTAACTCACCAAGTCACCCACTCCCCATGCACTTAGAAGCCAAATCGGCTGTGCCAGATCCAAGAGGTACATAGCAAAAGCCATCAGCCAGGAAAGGTGTGCTCCTGGGTGCACAGAGGGCTCTCATGTACCTAGCCAAGAGCAGAATGCATCCCTCTGCAGCAGGTCATGGTACAAGATTTGTGCAGCCACGTGTACCTAGGGGAGGATCAAGGCTTGGCAGGCTAAGCAAAACTTTTGGAAGATCCTGATCTTTTTATTTACCCAACCATTTATTGGAAACAGTTCCCCCACTGACAGATGAGATACGGTCGAGCCTGTGGTTGCATCAGGATGCTCTTCCAAACCGGCAGTGCGGAGAACAGGGCAAACAGGGAAAGACAAATGCACAGGGACATGAGGGGTAAGAACAGTGAAATCACATACCTTCAGGGATGCACTGTCCAAGAACAAACTTATAACCCTTACAGCATTTTTTCCTGAAAAACAATAAAATAAATAAATGAATAAATAAATATATTCTCTAAAGGTTGGTGCTGCCTTTAAAAACAGTCATGGGTCTCATGGATGTGAGGAACCAAACAAGATGAGGATCTTGAGCTTTGCAGTTGGAGGTATCTCAGCATTAAACCCTCAACATGGAAACCCACCACTCAGTCCATGAGGCATTTTAAATGACAGCATGGCCAGCCACCTCAGGAGCCTGGGGCTGGGTACCCCAATGCTGACCCACTCAACATCCCAAGTAGTTTCTGAAAACCCTGCTCCCTTGTGTTGAAAGGATGCAGCACACCTCGGTGCTGTCCGTATACACAACTCAGGTCATAACTTTCATGATACAGTGAAGGGTGTTTTCAGACATCCGTCATTACAATGTAAACTTGCAGAAAGGGGTAAGTCTCAGCGAGGAGTACACACAAGATAAATGTTATCAGTCATTTCTCATCTTTTAATAAACCTGGAAGATGGTAAGTGAAATATATTGAGTATTTCAGCTGGAGCAAGGAAGAGTATCTTACACAGGCAGGGGGACAAAACTGCAGTGAAGAGTCAATAGGATGAGATATTTTTTATGTGCCTATGATACAAACAAAGCCTGAGTGCTGAGAAATTAACATTTCTTACACACTGGCTTGTAGTGACATTTAGGCATTCAGCTACATCTGCTTGCTTTGCTTTCTAGGCAGCAAACCACATCAAGTCACCAGGACTCCCAACAGTGCTGAGGAGCCTTTACAAATGGCTGTGTCCCTTATCACCCTCAGAGCTACTCGCTGCAGGGGCCTGGTGACCTTCAAAGGGTCCCATGGTGGTGGCTACCAGGACCACTGCAAAAGAAGCAAACTGCTGTTCAGTGCCCTATTTTATCAAGTCTACGTGAGTCTGAAGGGAAAAAAACCCTGTATTTTACAAATTCACAGTTTTTCATGCCTGTGGACATGCTGAAATATCTGCAAAACTGGGAAACCATCCATTTGGTCTTATCCTTTAATTCAGTAACTGACACAGAAGAGTGCTAAAGCCATGGCAGTCAATGACATAACACTTGCCTAGACAACACGCAGCCATCACAAATCATCATTATGTTGAATTTAAATCAACCATCAGTTGCAACTGACCGCTTAAGACAAACAATGCATTACTCCAAACTATGTAAAAACAAGCTTTGGCTCCATATTTTACCCTCTTCCCAAGATTAGCTGGAATATAAATTATGCTTAATGAAGGTTGAACATCTGAAGAGGAAGCCTTGCTTTGGTATGCAAACAGTGGTCCCTCATTAGACTTTTCTTCAAACACTGCTGTGAAGTTTTATCTGCAAGACAAACAAGTGCAGGAGGAATGAGTTCAAAGGTGCATCGCAGAGGCTGTTCATATGCTGCAAGCCATGCCGATGGCTTTCCAAGTACACATTCATCTCCTCCTGTCTGCGGAAGAAGGGAGGCTGATAAAGGCTTGCTTGTAGCTGCTCTTCAGAGAAAGATACATTCCAGCTTGAGAGAGAGCCGGAAGATGGGAAAGGAGAGGAGAGCATCCCTGCCATGAGATGCTGACCTGTGGGGTTGTGCCAGCCAGAACTAACCAGAAAGAGAGAGCAGCAGCTTTCATCATTTCTACCCTTCTCCCTGGGAATTCCCACTTGATTTTCAGGCTTAGGACCCTTAGGACTCCCACCCTTGGAGTGGCTTGTGGCAGCAGATGCAAACCTCAGATGCCACAGCCTGCTCCTGGGTAAGGGCTTGTCTGCTGCGGACTTTGCAGGAACTGCCTCTCTCTTCTCAACTTGGCTGGCAATGGCTTTTGGCTGGACTTGTTGGCCTTCTAGTGGCTAAACTGTGGTTTTATCTGCCTTCCTGGATTTTCCTGATAGCCAGACCACTTGCCCTGATCAAACCCCTCTCCCACACCACACGCTGAATTACAGCCATTTAATACTGCCCTGGCACCCTGAAGCAAGCACAGCCTTGTGTAGCCTCGCCAGGAGCTGCTCCAGTTAAAGAAACCGGAAAATCATGTTGCCCTGGCAGATATCCAAGCCCCTGCTGAAACCCTTCTCTTCAACAGCTTCTTGCAGCACTGAGTTCCACCGGGGGATGAGATGTTTTTGAGAAATCACTTCCTTGTTTTCAGCCTCCCTTTCAATTTTTGTTGAATTTTCCCAGGGTTTACTAGTAAGAAGATTTGGAAATATTTTCTCTAAATACCTGAAAATTTTTCCGTATCATGAAAGCTTTAAATCACCCCTAAAGAAGTAGTTTAGAGGAGGGATGCTCTGCTTTCAGGATGACACTCCAGAAACCAATTCCCCATGATAATCGGTTTCCAATTCAAGATTACAGATCTCTGTATTAGCGCAGCCTGTACTCAACAGCAAGCTTCAGCCGCCAGCATGATTTTGCCAGGGAAACTGCTACTTTAGAGTTAATGCACAGGAAATATAATACAACAATAACCGTTTCTCTGAACATTACATTGCAACCCTGGGATTCCTGCATGCTTTAGCTTTTTACATCCTTAAAGAGAAACCTGTCAAAATGATGGACACATGAGTTGATCATTAGCAAAGGCATTTTAATAGCAATACTCATTTTCAGGCATCCAGCTCCACGTTGACATGTCTAATCAACGTTGCACAGCAGCGATCTCGTTATACATAATGAGAGGTAGGAGGGGGTCCCCACTGATAATTTTAGCAACTGAATAACTTTCAGCAATGCGGTTGCTACGCAGCTGTACATGTG
Organism: Fregata magnificens; assembly: GCA_013389945.1. NCBI lineage: Eukaryota > Metazoa > Chordata > Aves > Suliformes > Fregatidae > Fregata > Fregata magnificens. The sequence continues at coordinate 29,088 of WAAD01030055.1, forward strand.
AGCATGCATCAAACGCAAACTAATACATGGCTGTGTTAAGAAGCTCAACGACTAAAATCTGGATCTATGGGGAAATTAAGTTGATTCGTTAACTTTAAATCTGGTTTCCAAAAGGAGGAACTTCTGGCAGACTCATCTGTTACAGCTTTTAATGCGGTGCTTCAGCTACTAAAAATATAGCAACTTCTGATTCTTATGCAATCTTCACTCAGGGACATGCACAAGCCCAAATTCGCAGAGGGTTTTGGGCACCATGATTTCGATCACTGCAATGTCTAGCTTTTGCGTTACCAGTAAGAAAATCCATAGTGATAGGGACTCTCTCAAAGCAAAGTCACCCTTTTTTTCTGACAGGTAGCTGCAGGAGAAGCAGGGAGGTGTTGAGTTACTCCTCTCTGCTCTGGAGGTCGAGGTGCTCCTGTATCACTGTCAGAAGATGGGATTTAGAGTCAAACCTTTGATACCAATGTACACATCCGTGACTATGCAAGTAGCGGATCTGCCTTTATTGCAGGCTTTTGTGGCCCATCACCTTGCAGACTGAGAGGGGAGCTGAGCTTTCCAGGAGCACCCCCATGTCCCACCGCCTGCAGGTCCCCCCTGTGTCTGCCACACAGCGGTGCACCAGCGTGGCACCCCCCACCCCATCTTGCAAAACGGTAGCTACTTGATAGCATCACCCCATACAGGCAGGACGAAAGGCAAGATGCAAGGAATGTGGCTTAATTAAGCCACCACTTTATTGAGTTAGCTTATCTGGCAGCTATCAGCAGTAACTCATCCAGTGCGGACCACGTTTTTTTCCCATAATTGTTTCCACCTGGTGCATAGCTGCCATCGCCCCCAGCCCACCTCCTGCTCTGCACTGGGACACCGCATCCGGCGGCGGTGCTGGGGAGACCGGGGTATGCTGAACCAAGAAAATACTTCTGTGCAAGAGGGAAGGGAGTGATTCAGGGTTCTACAGCAGCTGAAATGCTTTGGAAATGCAAACAATAACAGGATAAACATTTAAAGTGATAATTAACCTCTATCTGTCTGTAGTGACACAGCAGCGACTTGCGCTGTGACAATGGCTGGCATGGAGCTGCTTAATGCCTTATTGAGGTTTTGGTTAACTTCAGCTAAGGGGCAACTCTAAAACTCTGTCATGACAATTATGTTGAAAAAGATACACGATGGCCATTTGGTGATTGAAAAAAGGGAAGGCAAAGGTGAAATGTGAAGGGAAGGGAAAAGGAAAAGTTTTATATCAGTTTCAGATGAACATAATATGTTAAGGAAACTCTTGCTAAAGATGTCAAAAGTAGAAACAGAAGAGTCCAGTCTAGGAAATGTTTGCCTCCTAGGAGCAAAGCAGACACAGAAATCCCTATGCCGAGTCAGAAAGTGAGTTCTTATGATAAAATATTACTCTTACTTTATCCCTACAACACTGGGGTTCAGACAGTCAACCTCCAGGACGGCTCCACACAGACAGAGTTAATTCAAGCAGAGGCACTTCACCTCCCGTTCATCAGGGCTGGGAGCACACATATGGACAGTTTCTATAGCCCAGCTGATGCCTGAGGTCACTTCACTGGAAGGTGGAGCAGCTCCATAGGTGGTCAGGCAGGTCAAATCCCTCCTCTCTGACACATTATTTCTGACCCACGAATGTCAGAAGAGTTGCAGTTTAGGGGGCATAAGAGCATGTAGGTTTAGATATATCGACACTGTTCTCAGAGGTTGGTGCTGGTAGAAAGTAATGATAATACAGTCAAGCAAATGTATTTACTCAAAAAACGAATTTCCTATTGGAAAAAGACAGAAAAAGATGTTTTTAACCAGGTTTCTTCAGACAATGTCATAACATGAACTCAGAAGAACTTGTGCCGTATCTTGAAGACCTGAGTCAGCAAAGGCCGTGGCACGGCTGTGTTTAATTGCACAAAGATGTCTTTGTTAGACTGGCTCCTTATTGTGCCTGCCCAGTGTTTCTTTTTGATCACCCTGACTTTGAGAAATACACAGTGCAGCAAAAACGCAAACATAAAATACAGCAATTAACTTACAAAAAATAATTAGGCAGCTATAAAAGCAAGCCAACAAGGTACATTAAAAAAAAAAACCAACACCCTTGTTTTTCTCATGTTCTATATAAAATCCAAATGAGGTACAGGTCTGTCTGCCAAAGCATGCACAGACAAAGCCCATCTGCAGCACAAGTGTACTAAGGAAGCAGCTCGGTAGCTGTGCACAGTTTTGCCATAATTCACATGGAGAGATTTATGGCAACATGGTGTAAAACTGAAGCAATGCACTTTATTTTTGTTTGCCTTTCCATGGGATACATACCGAAATCTTGAGTAAGAGAGGATGGCCTCCCTGCAGACACTTGCTCAGCATACACTTTGCCATGATTTCCAGACTTAGTCTTTTTCACAGTTTTGTAAAGATAATTTATGTTCACATTGGGTGTAACACAAGGTCCAAGCCCAGCTCGAGCCCTTCCAGTCACTGTCCCAGCTGAGGGTGAATAACACAAGTACAGTGATGTCTTCCACTGCCTGGAAATGCTGCAGCACCTACGACCGCTGTATGTATGTGTGCTGCTTTATTTCTCTTAACTGACTGAATATAGCAGGATTTGCCTGAACAATCACAGAGACAACCCTTCACCAGCAAAGCTGAAAAAGTTTGCTGTCAGACCTGTGACTGCAACTTATTGGTTGATTTTTCTGAAAGTCAGATTTTCAGTGATTAATGCATTGCCTGAGTCTAAGCCATGTTTCTCGTCAGCTACTTAAGTCAACTAAATTCACCCACATATACAGTTTTCTTTTGCTTAGAAAAAAAAAAGCCCTGCTATCTGCTCTTTTGCTCAGCTCTGGCTATTAAGACAGATACCAGAAATGAAATCCCATTCCAGTTATTGCTAATGGGAAGGTTTTGATAAGATTCACAGTTCCTGGGCTCCTCTTTTGTGAACACAAGCCAGGGACCAGATCCTCCCCTGGAGGCAAAAGCCACATACCTCTGCTGACTCTGGGGAACCTTGCCAGCGCTTACCCAGGGGGGCTCTGGCCAATGCTCTTGAAAGCTCTCAGACACACGCCTTGGCTGCTCCTTACTGTAATGTATTGCTAACCAACTCCTCCTCTCCTTGAAGTGCTGTTTCATGTCATCTTTTTATGGTCAAAGGGAGTTTTATGGCGCTGGAGTATAAACTGCGGTTCCTTCTTCTCAGAAGGGACCTTCCAAACTGATACGATGGTTTGCAGCCCCTGCAAAGCACAGTATTTGTGAATGCGTGAAGCTCATTCCTCTACAAAAGAGCAAAAGAAGACTTCAAGGGGTGCAAGAAACCCTCCACCCTGCATGGGTATCGGTGGGGCTTGGAGTTACGATAGGCGCTGACCTGCACAAAACTGGAGAATGCACAAAAAGCAAAACTTCACAGATCTGGGGAATTTAGCCACCAAAAACGTCCATCCTTTTTGTAGCAGTCCCTGGGCCTCTGTTCTCCATGGACACAGCACAGGACATCTCACCCTGATGGGGTTTGTGGTTTTCTTTAAGTAAATGAGATGCAACGAGGTGTTCAGCTGAGGTGTTCAAACAAAATCTGGGCAGGCAGACCGCTTCCTGAACACATCCCCCTGTGTCAGCAGATCAGCAGTCCCAGGAGACCATCGCTTTTGCACTATTTTAGGACTTTCGGGATGCAGAGAAAGGGGTTGGTATGAAAACCCTCCAGGCAGCCCCACAAGAAAAAAAGAGCTCATGAGCTTCTGCTTCCCGCAGGAAGTGGCTTTTTGGGTCTCTTCTGGGCAGAACACAGACTTTTAGAAATGTTTCCTGTGATCCTTCCTTCCGATGTGTAATGAAAGAAAAAGCTCATATTGGGATTTCCACGTGAACCATACAGAGTAGAGCTTCACGTTTTCAGGGAAGCCATAACACTGTGCTACAGGGCCAGAACTAACGTTGGCCCTTGTCAGTCCCTAGCCCAACCAGAGCCTTGGTGCTGCAAACATGTTGACTAACCAGACTAATCAGCATTTTTTTCTGTCGCACAGACCAACTGGCAGCACTGGCAACCCTCAGTGCTTGTATCTCACTTAACATACCAATGTCCAAAAATGACTAAGTAAAAATCTGCCTGTGAATATTCTCAAGCAAGGAAGGAAAATCTCAGAAGGAAAATATTACACAACTTTAGAAACGTAATTACCCCTGCTGCCACTGGAAAAGCCATTTGTTGGATATTTTACATGCATGTGAACACCACCCTCAAAATCACATATGTGATTCCTTCTTGGATTTTTATTATTTTTTTTTTTCTTAATGCAAGGGAATGCTCATGTGGTTTATCACTAGGCAGCATGTCAAAAATAGCAGAATGATTAAATAAAAGACTTTTGAGTGTTCTCATCTGCTTAGACTCAGCTTTATATACACGCTGTCAGCTTTGTCTTGCTCTCTTTTCTTACAAATTTCTTCTATTTTCTGGCATTGAACCAATAAAACAGTTTTGTTTCGTTTCCCAGGTGAGGCTGGTATGGAGCTTGCATTATCAAATTAATGTTTGACAGGTGTGAAATTTGAGGGGAAAAAAAAAAGAATTTTATATAAAGATAGCACTGTTTGCATTTACTACATAGTCTAATGAACTGGCAAAGTATAATGCATCCTCATAAATATATTGTCATTTGTAAGAACAAGTAGCCTTCTAAACCTCAATTGAAATGATCCAAGATCGAGCCTGTGTTTTAAAATAACTCACCGCTTTGAGATTTAAAGTACGAAAAGCAAGCAAAAGTCTTTTTTTCCACCACATCTGACTTCCAATTAAAGGACTGCAAGCCAAAGTTCCTTCCAAGTCTGTAAATAGTATGTCTTGCTGACGGCACACATTCAATTATTTATCTAACCCAAGGTGAGCCAGAGTACAGGACTAATCATAGCACATCTGTCCTGGCTCTTGGATTTTTTTAAACTTCCATGACTCTTCATTTCGTAGCTCCAATTTCCTACGAAATACCCATGCAAGATAGAGAGTAATAAATTCCATTTCAGTACAGAAGGCAGAGCCAGAGCAGTGCTGCAAGGAGCTGCGCTCACTCGCTGGCTGCTGTGCTGGTGCTCGGTCACTGGAGTCAAACAGCAATAAATCGCTGGCAAGCTCTTAGACTTACTGAATCCAGTCCAATCCAACCCCATTTATATAGCATCTTTCATCAACAAGATCACAAAAATGCTGTATAAGCAATGTCTAATAAACTCCTTTCGATAAACAATAAAAGGCAAGTGCCTTTTACACACGCACAGAAAAAAACATCATAGAAACTATGCATGGAAGTCAGATTTCTAAAGCTAGTTCTCCAAACAGGACATAAATCCCAATTAACCTTCAGAGACAAGCTAGTAACTCGATCTCCGTTCACTTAGAGGTGAGCTGCTGCATAAGGACCTGATCCTGATTCTGCAGAAATCCCTGGCAGCTTTGCCATGAACACGTGTCAGGCTGGGAACAGGCTCGGACCAAGACTTGGGATGATGGGTGAGCACATGCTCAGCTCTGAGGATGTGTTACAATGGGGCATCTTGGAAGAACAGTTTCAATCACTCGTGGCATAAACTTAATCAAATCTGTCTGACATTTGTCATTGGAAACTGTTGCAAACCTCTTCCTGGTTTTGATGGATTTGGGATTTGACATGTACCCCTGCTCCTGTACACCCCCCACAGGCACGCCATCCATCTATACCCTAGCCCATCCATCTACACCTTAACCACAGACACAGATATTTAATCCAGATATTTTAATTTGTGATGGTTCTTGAAATTCAACTCTGGGAAGAAAGCAAGCAAAAAAGTCCAGCCAGGCTAACACTTCTGATTTAAATAGTCTAGAAGTGGGGAGAGCCAGACACAAAGCCATCAGCTTTTAGGAAAGTCAAATAGCATGGAAAAATAGTTTAAGAAAGATGCAGCTCTGAGCACCTTGTTCTCTACGCTGGCTACCCACAATGTCCAGACGACAACTTTGTTTCCAGCACTGAGCTGGAAACTAACAGACAGCATGAGGAAGATGTCTGCATTTGGATACTCTTGCCTCTCTGGTGTGGAAAACTGGTATTGAAAGAACAAGACACCATGCACGGTATGGAGGTTTATGTGGATTGTCCCAAATTAATGGGAAACTGGACACTCTCTATATACCGTCTACAGGTGAGGGGTATGAAATAGCTCCTATCTTCAGAGCACACACTTTATAAGAGTGCAAAAAGCATAAGGATCTAATTTTATACTTCATGAATCACATAAGGCTGCTTAACAGCCACTTATGCCTAAGGATTTTTATGCTTCCAGTACTGGCTTAGAGTCACCAGGGCGCAACCCCCCTTCTGCGCAGCTGAGGGAATTTTTCACGTCAAGGTTTTAGCCATCCTATAAGCAGCAGAAATAAATCCTAGGAAAAAACCCCCATAATTTTAGAAAAATAGATTCACATCATAATTTTGGTTGCAAGGGACCTTTGGAAATCATCTGATCCAAGCGCACTTGACAGCAGGGTTAGCTGCTCAGAGACTCACCCAGATGGGTTTTGAATGTCTTCAGGGATGGAAATTGCCTCACTTCTCAGGGACCCTCTTCCAGTGTTTAACCACTTCACTGTACATTTTTCCCCTTTATATCTACTTAAAATGTCCCAGCTGCAACTTGTGGCTCTTATCTCACGTCCTTTTGCAGTGCATCTCTGATGAAGGTCTGGCTTTGTCTTCTCTGTAACTCCTCATTAGGTAGCTGGAGGCACCAATTAAATTTGCCCCTTAGCTCCCTCTTTTCCCTCTTCTCCAGACAGGGCAAACACAGCTCCCTTGGGCTCTTCTTGAATATAATGTGCTCCAGCCACGGAGCATCTTAGCTCCAATTTGTTGATAAGCGTACAAAACTGTAGGTCACCAAATCAAAAAGTATCACTAGCAGATATTCTTTAAAAATATTAAAGAAAATGGAAACAAACAAACAACAACAACAAAAGTGATTTGCTAAATTGCAATGGAATTGCAGCTCTGGTCCCCTCCCACTGTTTTCTTTCCCCTCTTCTCTCAATTTTCACAATAAAATTTTAAAAGGAGAAAAACTGAAAAAAAGTAGTAAAACTTGAATGAAATACAAACAACACTATTTGTCATGACACTATTTTCAAACAAAAGAGTTGGCCAGCTCTGATTGCTATCTAAACAACAAGACCAAATTAAAATTGTGCTTCTAATATATTTCCAACATCAATAGCAGCAATGGAATTAACTTCTTAATGTAAGTCCTTGGAAATCTCTATAAAGAGACTAAAAAAGATATTATTTCAGGAGTGTTTCACTGATCCAGATGTTTCTCTCCTTCTTCCGTCTGTTTTATTGTTCCCAGAGAAGACCTTGTAAAAGCTGAAACTGCTTATTAAGTATACAGACTTAATGAATTGGACAAGGAAAGAAATAATTCTTAACATAACATGTTCACAAGTCAGATCCATGTTTACTGTTCACAGACATGACAGCAAAATATTCTCTATATACAGAGCAGTCTCTGTTAGGACAGAATCTGTCTCCATGAACCGCTTCCAGCATACAGAAAAGATTCTTTTTTTAAAACAACGCAGGACAAAAGTTTGTTGAATTATGTAGCGATGCTGCACCATGGCCCCAATGCCAAGGATTATTTTTAGAGCCACACATCTGCAGGTTATTTGTTGCAGGGTAGGGTGGATGGAGTAAATCCTGAAACAATTCGCTAAGCAGACAAGCATTACTGGAACGAGCTGTTATTTATATGGTGTCACTAGAAGGCTTGGTATCTGGGACACAGCAGTGGTATCTGCGCTGCCCGTGTAGCTGATGCTACTCCGCTTAGACTGAAGTCAGCCGATGATGGGAAGTTTTCTGATGTGGCAGTTAGCTCCTCTGTTAAATATGGCAGGAGGAGGAGACCATCTGTCCTGTCTTCCTGCCAACAAATGGGCCGTGGTGATTTTAGCACAGAGTGTGCCAGACTAGCGGTGCCCACTCAAAGTCAGTGCATCCCGCTCCTCTTTAATTTGTGACCAAATGGGTGTCATGAGGCCAGTTTTAAAAATAAGAAGCAAAGCTGTTTTCAGAAACTTCCTTCCATTTCTCCGCTGTGCCATGCCCCACACAGGGCTCAGCTTTCAAGCCAGGGCCTGAACTTGGTGTCAATCGCCCGTTAGCCAAATACTAATTGCAGGAGTGACCGTGCTGTGCCCTAGCTGAGCAAACCACAGCCCAGCCCCGCGGAGAGCCCATTTCCTATGGCCTCATTTAACTCAGCTGGCACTGGCTGCTGCTCCTCTCTCCCCATCCTGCTGCTGGAAGATGGGTTTAGCCCTGAATAACCTACTGAGGTTGAACACAAGACTTTTATGAGATGCTGAAATGCTATCAAGTCAACTCACCCCTCATTTCACTCTGCGTGCTTGCTATTTGCAACCATGCTCCAGCTGAAGAAAGCCTCTCCTCCACCCCCAGCCCCCTCTAACTCACTGCCCTAAAACTGGGGATGGGCTCTGCTACCAGGCATGACGCCTAGACAGCCTGAGATAGGACCAAGAGGCACTTTGCTTTGGCCAGCTATGAAACACTGAGAGCGAGGGGGTGGAAATGAGCCAAAGGAAGAGTGGACCTGCTGCAGGGCGGCCCTTGCTGCTGGGATGGAGACCTGAAGGCAAAAACCTTTGGGATGCACAAGGGAGCTGAGGGGTAAGGTCACGACCCCAAACTTAGACCCTCCCATTCTTAGGTGGCAGGGGAAGATGCGGTCCTGAGCTGAGCTGGAGGGGATTACTTGTGACGAACCTATGAGGAGCCTCAAGCGTGGTGACTTCGGGGAGGAAACTTGCACAACTTCTCACACCACTGCCGGAAAACAACCACCAACCCCACCCCCGTCCTGCCCATATTTAAAAAAATTCGCTCATCTAAAACAGATCTTTCTTGAGAAAGGAAAATTGCACCATCAGGATCTGTGACCTTGCCAAGATTATGCTGCCTGTGAAGAAAAAAACAGCTTTAGCTGGTTTAGCCCCTTAATCAGAGAAACTAAACCATACAACTTTGGCCCGGAGCGCATCTGGTAGTGAAGGTATGTGCTTCACCTGGAAAAATGTATTTTTTTATTGCTTGATAAACATTATTCTCATTTTACTTATTAAGAAATAAATATTGCCATGTAAAGAAATGGAGCATAACAATTTTAGACTTTTGGCCCGCTGCATAATGTTATTTTACTTTTTTTTTTCATAGGAGGGAAATATTTATAGTTGCAAAGAAATTATCCACAAGGTTCAAAACAGACCCAGTATTACTGTTGTGGTTTGAACTGTGGGGTGTGCTGGGGTGTGCTCCCAACCCGCTGCCGTGCTGTCCTTCAGAAGTGGGTGTATGTCCTCAGTGAGTAAATACCTGAGAAAATACCCATCATGTCCATTTATAAAGCACTTTGGGATGAAGGTGTTTTACATCTAGAAGTTATTACCAACATGTAACTGGCAGGTTTATGGACAGTCGGGTGGCCCATACAAAAGCACATTTAAACCTTTTGCATTATAGTGTGCTTTGTCTCAGGTAATGGCTTTGTTCTGGGCTATTTCACTTCATCTAAAAAGAGAAGTTCCATTCCTCTGTGGTGCTCGTTTCTCTCCTACAATTTGTCTAATTTTACTGTTCTGTTGAGGCCTTTGCAAAGTAGCAAGTGATGCTTCTAGCTGCCATTTTGGTATTATTGGTGCAAAACCAAAGATCTTTTTTTTTTCTTTCTTTCCTGTTGGCTTGCAGTATTGTAGAGTTACCCTTGTATTAATTACACATCACAACTGAAACAGGGTTGTGTTTTCAGATACTAGTACCTCCAGGCACACGTCAAATTTATATTACTACACCCCCTCCCAAAACCAATGCAAACCGGGGATGACTCTGCTGGAGCTGGTGGAGCAGTTCTAGTTACAGGCAGCAATTCAGAGCTGCAATTACTGGAGCATTCAAAGCATCCAAATGGGCTCAAAGTTTGGGCTCAGAAACAAAAAAAACAGTTAGACCAGAGTGAGATCAGAATCAGGGTTACTGACCAATGTACCCAGAAGATGGGGTAGGATATATACAGTTGGTGCTGTTGTCTGTGGCTAACATCACTCCTCGAGGGCACACACAGAGGATTACTGGCTTCAGACTTTTCCAGCCTGCCTTTGCAGGCACTCTGTAAGAGCTCATCTGTACAGGATCAGAGCTTTTGCTTGCATCAGACGCTGGTCTTCTTCATGAATGTCCCTCAGTTTGCGTCATTTCATCAGGTTTCCCCTCCCTGGAGATCATGCTGGACTACTGTCCTGTGCACCAGCCCAGTCGTGGCATTCAGTGGTTTTGTCTGCTGCTGCAGGCTCTTTTCAACACAATTGCAAGCGTTTGTTTTCTTCTGGTGATTACATTTTGCTTTGTCTGCCTTACTTCTGTGAGCCGCCATGAAGGCAAGCGTCCTGCTGGGTGTCTGTTTTAAGACGTGCTTGCTGCTGGCCACATGCTTGTTTGCTTGTAGGAACCCATCTCTCCCCATCGCTCTGCCATGGGCTTTCGGCATTTCTCTCACAATATCACTTTTTTGTAGGCTAATTTTGGTGCGTCTGGGCAAAACTCCTTTCTGAACAGCTCAGGCTACTGTTTCTTGACGATGCTCAGCACCATGTTTCTTGTTCTTCCTTTACCATTAGCACATTTAAAGTATTACAGCATAAATGTCTCATTACCATAATGCCTACTGATAGCTAGGAATATGGGGAAGGCTGGAGTACTCCTGGGGCAACCTGAACCTGCCTGCACAGCCCTCGCTGGAACCATACCATAAACCTGACAAACTTGGTGCTGTTAACACGAAGGTTAAATGACTGCTACAAAATGCATGTTCATCTCTGCTAGTGCTTTATTCTCTATACAGTATTTAAATAGCATTCTTATGTCACAGCACTCATGGCTGAGATGAGACCGTTTTCCTCCGGGATGTCCTCGCAGGCACAAGGATCATCTTCTCATGCCAAGGGGAGCAGGCTGGATCATTTGAAAAAGAAAGACCTCTTGCCTTCAGTGCAAGGTGAAGAGAAGACAGGCTGATGCAGGTACTCAGGAGAAGAATCTTGAAGGTGCACTGCAAGGGGGTGCCCAACAGTCTCATCTGCCTCAGCCACAGCAACTGCATCAGCAACATCTTAGGGTCACCTACTGTTTTAAAAATCTCTTTTTCTGAGAGTAGTTATGGGATAAGTGCCAAATGAATGTGACGTACCTTGGGTTCTTAAAATCTATTTTCCAAACAAAATGAGTGACAGCACTAAGAACTTTTTGCAACAGGGAAGTTATGGCTGTGGCCTCGGCCAGAGGCAGGACAGGACCCCGTCACCTGCGGGAATCATTGACAAGCAATGGCAGATGCCACCCTGATCAACCACCCACGATGAACCACAATCCTGATCATAGGCAAGAGTTGCCACTTTCACCTAAAGCAAAAAACTTGGGAAAGTTGCAGTGATTTCTTCCTCTTAACTTATGGTCCTCTAATGTGTTTCATTCTATGACTGTCACTACTAAACTTCCAGACATTTTCAACTTGATGCTGTACTTAAATAAGTATAATATAGAGTGACTGCTAACGAAGTCTGGAAGATAAGGGAGTAGCGTATTTTTTCTGACTGGCTTGTTGTGATTGGTGTGACCGTGGGTGACAGTCACTTTGGCTTTCCCTGGGTTATTTTTAGCTCTCCCTGGAGAATGCATGTTGTCTCCAAAAAGTGATATTGCAGGTAAACACATTGTACACACAAGGCATCGCTCTGTGTTAGCCTGTAGAGACAATGCTAAATTTAGATCTGAGGCTAAATCAGTATCAGCAAAGACAAGACTAGCATTGCAAGATTCATACTTCTTTTCCTCTCAGAGCATATATTTTGTGTCAATTCAGACTGCTTCTACATTCCCACCAATTTATCTACATATAACACCTGTGCATTGCCTTTGAGCCCACTCCACAGTTCGCACCACTATACTTTTGTAGAGGTAATATTTTATGCAGAATAAAAGAAACTAGTTGTTTTCTTTCCTACTCTGTTCACAAGTTGGTTTTTATTCCCAAAACACTCCAAGGAAGAAAACCCAACATTTTTACAGCCTGAGATATCAATCTGATTCTACAAAGTTGTTTGAAAGCATTACATTATATCTGGCGCACTCTAATATATTTGGAATAAAGATTTGGCATGCGGTGTAAAGCAGACTCCCCCAAACACATGCATGCAAACTCCAAACTGAAATGAATATCACACACATTCCTTGTGAAATTTCACCTCTTAGTTCAGATTTTTTTCCCCCCACTTTTCTACCTAATGAAGTGCTTGTTTGTCACTGTTAAAACCTGACGGGCACAGTGTGCACTATAATCTCACCATCTGCATCATTTACATTCCCAAATGTGGAATCTCAGCCACATGTCTGACTTATCTCCAAGGTGCTGACTTCAGGCATACCGTTTTTATTTAAATGAATCACAATACTAACAGAAATCCAGTATCTATTATCTATCACAACTGCAGATAATAACTCAGAATAAATTTATCTTGGGCTTTTTATTATTGCCCACACAGATACTTCCGCGGATGAATCTTCTAAACTGCAACAATAAAAATCATATGAAAAGTAAGGCAGGATGTTAAGCAGAGTACTTCATTATAGATGAAGTGTGCAGATTGCATTACGAGCAGAAGAAAAAACGTGCAGCCCTTAGTAATGGAGATACTGAAGCAATCCACGTTACAGTGACACTGGGAAACTAGGGGTGGCAGTAGGTCACCCCAAGCCCATATATCTGTTTGTTCTTTGAAGGATACAGCAAAATCCACAGCACTGGTGCTCAGCAGTAATAAGTATCATCATGTGCAGGGGGGTCCATAACCTGAAAACACCACTGTGCTCTCCTGCTTCCATGTAGAGCTTGTGGCTTCTCCTGAGAACTCGCATGGTGTTTGCTGGCACAAAAGGTCCCACTTTTCTTTGAAATAAAAAGTACATCTACATTTAGAAATGTGTCATATTACATGTTTTTCTCTGATTTGGATTTTTGGACCTCCTAATTAGTACTGGTAGTAGAAATAATGTCTTTTTACTTTCATGATGTTAACCACTAGAGTATGAGTGCCGCAAATAGAAACTAAGTTCAACATAAAGAGATCTCCAAGAAAACCAATAGCTCCTGGCTTAGATTTCTTAGACTTCTTACTTAGATAATTCCTTAGATTTACTACCAAATATATTTTCAAGCCGCAGCTATGACACAGCACGGAAGGCAGATTTGTAGGGACCAGGACAGAGTTCCCCACATTAGCATCTTGTGAGTGCAGGATAATCAATGCCTTCCCATCCCTTGTTATAACTATGCAAGATTTTCTGTGAAGTAGCTGAATTTCATCTCAAATTCACCCCGTCAGCATGCACAGCAAAGGGCCCAGCTAAGCACAGGTTCCTCTGTATTCAACAGAGAAGGACAGACACTGCTGGAGAGCAGCTCAGCCTGGCAATGGCATGGCAAATCTCCTAGCTCCAGTGCCTTGGTTAAGTGATAAAGGTAGGTAGGGAAAACCTGAGCTTTAATGTTCCAATTTTCAGCAGGGTTATCCAATCTTTTTAAAACTCTTTCACAGCTTCACTGCTATGGGAAGTGGTCAAAGGACATGAAAAGGGGAAATCTGCACCAAAACCAACAAGAGGAGGTTGCCTCCTTGCTCACTCTGCTGATGGTCTCCAGCCACAGCCTGCAGCCCTCCTCCTGCGATGGGGTGGGGAGACCCTGCAGAGGTACCTCCTTGAGGAGACAACCCCAGCACCCCCGGGCACAGATGCATCAACCCACGAGGGAGGTTGGGCATGCGCCTGTGGTTTGACAGCCAAGCGTTGTGAACCGAGAGCTCTTAGAGAGAGGGATCGGCCTGGAGGGAGCTCTTAGGGGAACTCTGTTTGCAGAGCTGCAGACAAGGGCAGCCGCCCCCTCAGCTGTGTAGCTCCAGTGATCCTCCCTGTGGATTAAGCTGTTTTGTAAACCAGGGAGATGTTGCAATACTAAAACTTCATTGCGTTTGGACCTGTCAGGAAACCCTTCCAGAAACAGAACTAGAAAAAAACCCAGACTACAATCATGTAATTAAATGCTGAATCATAACAGAGAACCACAGAAGTCCAGTGAAAATTATGCTGGCATGTGGCTAACACTGGCTTTTCTTAATTTGTGAGTGCTTTGCATGTTTACAAGGTTACTGTTGTGTGCAATGGTGACTTTATTCAATCACTGTTTCCAACACACCAAATTCCCTTTCAGCACTCCTTGAAGCTGTCACAGATGACGTTTGTCCCCCTGTACTTTTCCAGTTAATGTCCAACTTCTACTTTATCTGTCAGAATGGTTTAACGGATGTGGTCCTGAAGAAGATGCAGTCAGAGCATCACAGCGTGACACCATGGGCTGCCGCAGCGGCTCAGTGCCACCCCAGGGACCACGCACCACCCAGGAGTGCTGGTGGATGTCTAAGGTGGAACAACTGTAAAACACAGGCTGGGGTGAAAAATCATGGCAATGGTCACTCCAGTCTCTAGGTCCGGATCTTTTCTAGCCCAGTGTGCAGTTCCCACACCGGTATCAGGGTCCCCGACTTAACCCTCTTGAGGAACCAGCTGAGGGTGCCCCACCACTGAGCACGGACCCTGACTTGCCCAATGGTTCTCCAACAGCTTGTGCCAGGAAGCTGTGGGCACTGCCCATGTTCAGTACTGACGGCACAAGTCCTGTTCGTGCTGGCGCACAACTCAAATCTCTGGATTTTAATGAATTCAATTCATTGTTCACATGCAGTATTGTGCAATAGTGTTCAAAGATGCACAAACAAGTTTGAATGTGCTAGTGTGGGCCTGGCAGCAGGACAGCTGCCCGCATCCATCACTCTGCCCAGGCATTGCTCTGTGTTGATATATTCTCCAGTCCTATGGCCTGGAGGGTAAAACAGGGACAACGGGACTATTATTGCCCACTGGGATGTCACCAAAATTGCAGTAAAGCAGCAACTGTGATCAGTTCTTGCCAGAAGATCTTTGAAGTAAATGCTGTAAAACCTGTGCGATGCAAACCTAGCAGGGAGTCCAACAGAAGCCTCCTGCCCTTGAGCGCATCTGCACAACCATCTAGGTGCTACACGATCCCACCACCATTGTCCTCTACAGAAGGATGAGCAGGACCCGTCTGCCTCTCCACAAGCAATGAAGCAGTTATGAGAACATCTGAGGTCTTATAAAAATGATGAATTCATTTTCCACAGATAAGTCCAGTAAGTTTAATCTTAAAAACTCTACTTTATCTCTAAAACGCCAACCGCACCGTTTCTGACCGGGATTTAGCTGTTGTGTTTTGCCAGAGAATAGCAAAATGGTCAAGACAGCTCTTGTTAGAGCCGGGCAGTAAATTACATGCTCTGCTCCATCCACAAAGAAATGTTTATCATCTGTTGCCAAAAACCACAGCGCCCTGGTGTTTCCTCGGGCTTGCCTTCCGTTTCTACAGGCACCAAGGAGGCTGTTACCCTTGAGAAGTCTCATTTAGAATAAACAGTTCTTTATGGTCATTATCATAATTCTCAGAGAAGGGGCTGGAGGTAGCTAATTAGCAATTAAGCATGACCGATCAGGCAGCCTGGAAGCGCCAGGCTGGACCCAGCTGATCTGCGAGTGCATCTTCCAGGCTGAAGAGCCACAGCAAACCTTGTGACTCTTCCTCTGGCCTTGAGGACACTCGGGCTTTGAGTTGGGGAATTTCTTCTTTTTTTGGGTAACAAACAGTTCACTGGGGGGGGAACTGTGCTTTTTCAGGAAATGACTGATTTTAAGGAAAAACTAAGAAGAACCTGAGGGCCAAAGTGTTTCAGTTCCTCACCAAGAAGTGGTGTTTGCAGATCAGAAGTGACCGGCTGCCTCTCAAATGCAAAAAGGAGACTCCAAACCCCCAAGCATGGGTATTTCGGGGGAGGCCTTGCATTCCATGATTTTTTTCCAGTTCAGTCTTTGAACCTCAGTTCGTCTCCTCTTCGATCTCACCCCCGTAATGATGGCACAGCCAGCTGGGCTCAGCGAACTCAGTGCCGGTCACCGGCACCACTCAGCCCTGGAGTGCCCGGCGATGCTCACAGCCTCCCCAGCTGCACAGACCGAGAGCTTTGGAGCAAGACTGCATCTTGGCTTAGGCTCAGCTGCTGGGGCTGGGGACTCACACCCACCATCACCTGGCTCATCCCTCTCCTCCCAGCATGTCAGGGGGTCCTGAACCAGGCAGCTGTGGTCCACCATTCAACCAGGGAGGGGAAAACAGGTCTGATAAGCAACCCTCCTCAGAGCAGGTCTGTTTTAAATGCAAGCAAGATGAAGCATTTTGCCAGTTAGGGAGTTACTCATGGACTTTGCCAGTGGCACAGATTTTTGGTTTAGCTTAATGCCTTCACCCTAGATTTAGCTCAACTCCTAATAATAGGGGTTAATTTCCTCTTGTCAACATGGCTTATTGAAAGATCACAGTAATCCCTCTATGGGTTCAAAATCTAAAAGTTAAAAATGTATTAACATGTGATGGCAGGCTAAAAGAAATGATACTCACGCTGTGGCCTATCTGTATGCTAGAGGTTGGATTTTGTTCTGCTGGTTGTACTACCTAAAATAGCTGTTTGCTAAGATACAACTTGATTGCTGTCTGATGTTTTGTAACAGGCACGGAGATTGTCTCACTTCTGAAATGTCTAAGATTTCAAAGTTCCACAAAGACAGTCTTCCAATTCCCACTGGCCTGCAGGAAATGCTTGTAACCCATGAGTTTGAATCAAAACAGTGCATTTTTATCAAATCTTGTTCAAGTTATTTTTTCCATTACCAATTTCTCTCCCCAAATCATTATTTACTTATACATTCTTTGCTACTTAGAAACACGGGAGGAGAGAACAAATGCATCAGCCCGCAATGCACTGAGGATCATCTCTGGAAACACTAATGGCTTCTCACTCAGCAAACAGATTTTGATGTAGGCACATNCAACTTGATTGCTGTCTGATGTTTTGTAACAGGCACGGAGATTGTCTCACTTCTGAAATGTCTAAGATTTCAAAGTTCCACAAAGACAGTCTTCCAATTCCCACTGGCCTGCAGGAAATGCTTGTAACCCATGAGTTTGAATCAAAACAGTGCATTTTTATCAAATCTTGTTCAAGTTATTTTTTCCATTACCAATTTCTCTCCCCAAATCATTATTTACTTATACATTCTTTGCTACTTAGAAACACGGGAGGAGAGAACAAATGCATCAGCCCGCAATGCACTGAGGATCATCTCTGGAAACACTAATGGCTTCTCACTCAGCAAACAGATTTTGATGTAGGCACATCTAGTTCAGAGAAGAAAGCTGAGAGAACGCCACCATTTCACAAGAAAACACACAGAGATGGCCAAAAGCCTTATATAACACAATGGGATCATCAATGCCGTTAAAAAGAAAACCATCGCTGTGGTGCTGAACTGCACTGTATACACAGTGCCCTAGAGACCCGCCTGTCTTGGGTTCAGCAGGATGTTCAAATAGTTGGGCTTTTTAAATAGATGAGGAATCGCATCCAGCTTTCCCCTGTGTCTGCAGAGCCTGGGTTAGCCAATGTGTGTTGGACACGGAGGGGGAGCTTGGCAAGTGCACCAAGCAGAGTATGTGCTGGACAGTCCTGTCTGCCTTCCCCACCTCAGCCTGCCTGGATTTGTCCCTGCAGGCCACCAGGCAGAAAGGAAAGTGAGGAAATAAGGTCTGGCATGGCATCCCCACAGAAGCGGGGGGAAATAATAATAATAAAAAAGCAACATTTTAGTTTCCTGTTGAACTGAAAGCAGGGGAGCACATGCAGGATGAGCTGAAAAGGCAGGTCTTGATCTGCATGGAAATTCAGCATCTCCCTGCTGCATGAATGCACAAGGGTCCCAGAGGGCACTAACCTACTTTCTTTGCTCCAGTGTTCCCAAAGGACCTAGATATGCATGGCACTGTCTTGTGAAAGCAGGACAGCAATGAAGCAGCCCTGCGGCTGGGGTGACACCATGGAGCTGCTCCCCTGTCACAGTGACCCGCTTCCCCTGCCACCAAGGCATTTGGAGCCAGCAGTCCCGCTCCCAGCCAGCACAGAGGGCCATTGTACAGGGATGCCCAAAGAGCTGGGCAGAGCCTGGGCACCCCTTCCTCACTCCTCAGTTGAACATTGCATGCCCAGCACCCAGCATCACCTGGGAACCCCAGGCTCCAGCAGCTCTCCCTCTGCTGCAGCCCCCAAACACATTGTGGGGTCGACTGGTCCGTAACCCACCAACTTGCGAGCAGGTGAAAGGGGGTCCCAGGATATACAGCTGGGGGACAAAATCCCTGAAGGCAACTCTAGATCTAGAACGAATTGCATCCCCAGCTCCCAAGGAGCTCGTGAGAGGACACCTGTACAGGCACACTCTGGGGTGGATCTTCAGATGTAGAAGGTCCAGAGAAAAGGGACAGGGATGTTCAAAAGCATGGAACAGTACTGGAAGGGAAACTTGTAAATAAGGCAAGGTCTTTTCAGTGAAAAGAAAAAAAGGGACAGTGAAAGGGAGGTGGGACAGAGGGCTGAAACTCAACAACAATGGGGAGCAGGCAGGTAAGGAGCAGTGCTGTGCTGTGTCTCACTTCATCAAATCCAGGGAGGACCCAAGGAAATGATGAGGCAGCAGACTTAAATAAACCAGACAACAAGTACTTTTTCTTGCAACACTAAACTGCAACGTCTAGGGTGAGGTGGAGGGTAGGGGATTAAGGAGGTTCACACAGGACTCAGACAAATTCACGTCAGGCAAAAGCCTGTCTGTCCCCATCGGCACAGGCAGGCGTAGAGACACTGCTGGCTGTCGATGGGAGGTAGACACAGCAGAAGTCCTCCCCAGCACTGCTTTTGTGCTGCCATCTGCCAGCACCTTATCTAAGCTCGCACTAAGTAACCCACCACCACGCTATCTTAGCCCCTTAGAAACTGCTATCAGCTGAATGCTGGTGGCCCAAGGCTGCACGGTCTGCTTTGATTTGCTTTGAAGCTCTTGCTGTAAATGGGAATGTCGAGCAAGAGCAGCTTGCTCTCAGCCTGCCCAGCTACCTGGGCTCATTTGAAGGCAAGATAAAGCAGCCCCTGAGTGTTATGACAAGAAGCCTTTTAGCAAAAATGAAGCAGAGACTCTGTTTACAAGAACTGCTTGTAAATGGAAAGCAAAACTCGAATCTGAAAGGAAAACCACATGGCCATAATCTCTCTCTCGTGAAAGGAGTAGTAATTCTGATGTCACCCTGCAAGCTAAATGGTCTCCTCTAACCAAACGAGGATTACAACTGCATTCCTGGATCATACCTGACCCAGAGAGCGCTCTGAAGTGCAGGGAGTAGAAAAGGCCTCCCCCCTTACTGTGTTACATGTCCCTGGCACAGCCGGACAAAAGGTTATGGATCAGCTCAGTTAGTTTACAGAACAACTCAAATGATTTTCCTGGAATGAAACCTTGACATGCATGTTTCCAGCAGGGATGGATACCAGCCTGCTTCTACTGCTTCACTGTCAACAGGAAATGTGTGGAGTATGCAACGGGATTCACTGCATTTCATAATTCAACCTACAGGTGCAAAGTAAATGTGGATTTAGGAGGCTGTTGCAGTATTTATTTTGCCAGCAGATTTTCCATGCAAAGACTGGACTTCAGCTTGTACTTCATCCAGCTGAATGATGGGCCAGGTTTGGATTTGCTCTGAATGACTGTGCAAGATGGGGCTCACAGTGGGCCAGTATATGCCTACGTATGTCCATATGGACAGATAGATACATGAACCAGCACTTCTACAAGCAACAAGCCTTTATACCAGTGCTTTTAATGCCTCAGAGCTGCAGCAAGGAGATTTCACGAAGGGGCTTCTGAACCTCCATTCTGGCCACTGCAATGTGAACGAACTCCAGAGCTGACCTCTTCCAAAACGCCATCTATCATCTCTGGCATGGCACTCATGGAAATGTAGGGCTGGCAGAAAGTCTAAAAACCAGGCAGTGGTGGCAATGCAACTGGCAAAAAATTCTGGGGTGTTGGCTTTGCTAGCACTACGTAATGTCAACAGGGAATAGGAGACAGCATCGAAAGACCAAGACCAAAACTTGGTTAGAAGGTCTTTCTCAGCAGCTCTCAAAAGGAGGCAGCAGTGTGTACTAACACAGGCCATTAAGTCAGTGGTATAGATAAATGTGTAAGAAAACAAGCAAGTCCTTGTTCTCCTTGAGAAAACCTGGGCGACAGAGACTCTTGTACCCACACAGTTAAGCCTCCTACTGCACAGCCCTGCAACACAATTCTCATGGGTTTTCACAAGGTTGGCATGATGAAAAGGCTCACTGCAAAGCAATCACATCAGCAGGGACCTCCCGTGCTCCAGATCGCCGCACGCAAAAAAAGCAAGCGCTCGCATGAAGTCTTTGCCCTCAAACACAGCCATCCCCTCCTGACACCGACGGTCACCAGTCTGGGTACTCAGGGAAACAAAACAGCACAGCAAGTCAGCAACCACACGCTGAGCACCATGACGGAGACAGAGGCACCAGTGCCTGCAGTTCACACCACTTTCTCTGACCAGCACTCTCTGTGGCAAATGCTCACATTAAAGTGCCTGAAAAACCACTGCAATCAGCGCTTGCCCAACCCCAAATCCCACTCAGCTCAGATCCCCAAGCTACTGCTGTTTTTCCCAGATAATTCACAACTTTCAGCTTTCGCTTGAGAACACAACACACTGCAAATTCCAGGAAAACTGCTTATATTTTTAGCAGCATCAGGCTCAGAAACCAAAATCAAGGAACGATCCTTAAGCCATCACCCAAAAGCAAATCATTCAAATGTTAGAGGAACTAATGGCTGTACCAACACCCTTTTTCTAGCTGAGCTCTGGTTATGCCCCAATACGCTTCTGCTAATTTAATGGAGGCACGTGGCAAGCTTTCCCTACATCATAAATACTGCAGTCATTTTTCAAGAGCTGAAATTTCACCAGTGGCCCTTGGTCACTGTGCTAACCATCACGACAGGCTGGCTTGTTGCGAAAGGGAGTTGTTTTCTTAGTCAATTATGCCATTATTTCCAAAAACATGCCTTACATGACAGGATATAAATCTTGGCGGGCCTCTCCTGAGCACACTCTGCCCCACATAAATATCGGCGGTGGAGAACCATTTAACAAAAGCATTACACTCAACAGACGAACAGGGCTGGATCGTGGGAGAACACTGGTGAGAAGCACAGCCCTGTGATAGCATGGCAGCCAAAGAAAACAGGGCTGCTCTGGGGCTGTCCTTTGTGCAGATGAAAAAACAGAGATAAAAAATGTTAACCCCGCAGGTAGCAGCCGTGCCATGACTAGCACATTTCTAATTCCAGGTCGTGTTTATTATTTCTCTTCTTTCAAGGGCTTAGAGCATCTTTAGATATTCTAGCAGCTTGCAGGAGCCTCCTGCAACACGACGTACACTGAAAGTGCCGCACGGGGCAGGGAGAGGAGCATTGCTGGTTTTCTCCCAGAATTGAAAATATTTTGCAAGATTGTGCTATCAGCCTCACAATATGAAAGTAAAACTCTGACAGGGGCAGGACAAACAAGACAGGATCGATTTGCCGGAGGAAAGAGGGAGACAGGAGCGCTGCTGGTCACTGCCGGGGGTGCTCAGGCAGGCAGCTGCTTCGCTGCTGGACCTACGTGACAAAAACAGCTTCAGAAAGGAGATAGGAAGAGCCCGCAAAAAATAACCCTGTCCAGGACAGTGAACGGATGAGAAGGACCCCAGAAGTGACCAGACAATGTGTTCAGTGAGCTCAAACGATTCATTCACTTTTTCAGTTGCATGATCTGCATGGTATTTACAGACTTCTCTGTAGCATTTGACTGGAGATCTGTGTTTTTGCATTTTTGGAAAAGACATTTCACCTTTTGCAATAAATTCTTGACCAATGCAAGCACAAAGAGATGCAAAGGAAACACTAGAAGTGATCTTACCAATGGGCTAAGAAAACACTTCAAAACCACATGTCAGCTAAGGACAGATTCATGTGCAGCACGTCCTTATCTGTGCTACAGAGTTTTTTCAAAGTATTACTGCTGTGAGAGATAAAGAAAATTTACTAGCGTGCATACATTTCCAGCAACATGCCTACATTTCCAAAAAGCATTTTATAGGATTCAGATTGCAGATCAGCAACTGAAGCCAAGAGGAAAGATTACAGGATTAAAAACACTGCATTGAGTGCAAAAGACAAAACATGACTACTCCTATCAGAATCAGGGTTTTACCAGTGGGAAAAGAAAGACAAATGAGTTGTCCAAGAGCTGTTTTCTAATGACTAGGTATTTCTTTTTACATAGCTAATTTTATGTAGTGAGCTAGATACACACTATTCTAGATACACACAAAAATAAGCAGTTTCTGTGAAGTTAGTGGAGTGTTTCCTTCCTTCTTTGCCAGGTAGGGAGCTGAAACACAGGGAGATTAAGATAAAAAAATCTCCACTTTCTGTGGACCAATTTGTGATCACAAAAGACTGAGTTTTCAGAGGCTTTGCACCATTCTGTGTTCCTGGTTCCCTTTGACTCCAGGTGCAGCTGCGAGTGCTCACTACTACTGCAAATGCAAACCAAGGTTCCCAGCCAGGCGTCACCTGTGAAAAGGGCTCAAAATGCTTTTGCTGCACCAGAAGGAGCTGGAAGGTGAGCTCCAGCTCTCCTCAAGCTTCCCTTTCTGCAGCCCTTGCTTAATTTTTACATGTCCTCCTGCAGTATTCCCAGAAGCAAAGGGTCATACAGATAAAAACCTCTCGGTCTTGTCCTCGAGAGGAGGAAAGGGGAGGGAGGGGTACAAGGATTAAGGGGGATGCTGAGGGTGCAGATAAAAGAGGATTTCATCTTCCACCCCACCTTCTCCTCAGGGCAGACACCCCTCCTTGGGATGCTGGCTGGGGGCAGAGATGTCCTGGCACAGCCTCATCCACCCACCACCTCCACAAAGGGCTTTGCTGTGCAACCATCATGTGTGGGGACAGCAGCACCTCCTGGGGCACTGCAGAGGATAAGGGGGTGCCTTTTCCTCCCTCCCTTCCTCACACGCTTGCATGTGGAGGACTGCCAGGCATTGCTCCCCATGTCCTTTCTTTTCATGCTGTTGGACATAGGGGAACCATAAGCCATGGGACAGTAACTTCTCATGTCAATGGAGTGTTTTGCAACACAACAGCTGACTATGTTTTACTTTTTGCTTTAAAAACTCAATGAAATAGCTACTACCCCAAAGTGAATTTAAATAAGGTCCTGCTTTGAAGCCTAGCAGTCAACTCTGTGCTAGAATATTATTTAATTTCATACTTCTTGAATCTTTGGCAGAGCCAGAAAGCCAGCTATACTATTAGGTTTCTCTTTAGTTTTCTTTTTAAACACATTGCCGCAATGCTAAGCAAATCCAGCGATTCTAATGAACTGTTTTAAATGCAAAACATGTTTTGTAGCACTTAAAATCAATCAAACTGCCAGAGATGGCTAAAATAGCTGGTATGAATTCCCTGCCATTTTCTACATGCAAAGGCCAAGCCTGGGAGATGAGCAGGCACTCTTGAGTTTGCAGACTGGCTCCATCTGTTACACATAAAGTTTGGTTTTGGCAGTGAAAACACTAGAGAGGGAAAAAAACCCAAGTCTTATTGTCTGTGTTTACTAACTGCAGGGCCTGATCTTGCAGGGAGCTGAGTGTCTCAAGCCCTGGTGGGGTGGAGGGGACATGCTGGTGCTCAGCCATCTCTGGGGACCCGCACAGAGCCCACCCTCTGCTTGTTTTTATTAAGTCACAGAAACCTGCGTCTTCATTGCAAACTCCCTGCTCCAACACTACAGAGACACACTGATCGTTAACACCCTTTGCTTTTCTCTTTGAAGTTTTTACCTCGGATTTCCCCTCACCTGTCCCACTGGCCGGGATACTCATGGCGGCTCTGGTGTAGGACACATGGCTCCACCTGTGGAACCACTCATGAGGTTGTCCTCTGCACCCACAAATGAGAAACGAGAAACGGGGGTAGTGAAAGGCTGTTTGCACCTCTGGGAGGCTGGCGCTGCTGACTGCAGCTGTACCCTGCCTGCAGACAGTGATAAAGAGGGACTCATGTTTTTAATGCCAGAATGTGAGAAGACCTTGTATCAGCAAGGACACGAGAGAGGGAACTGCACAACAACTCCCTCCCCGGCATTCCTCCCAAGCGATGATTAATGAATGCAAACCGTCAGCTGCATGGCCGTAATTGAGGACGACACGGCAGCGAGATCATGTGTTTGTGTAAGGAAGGAGGCAGCCAACAACTGCTTTGCTGAAGAAGAGCAAAGGGGAGCCCTGGGCTGGCGGGAAGGCAGGGGCAATTGCACACCCTTCGGATGCTTGGCATTCCGGGCGCTGCCAGGCTGCCCGCTTCGGCTTCATTTAGATCACTACCATGGAAATGCGAGATGAAAGCCATCTCTTTTCATCTTCATTTCTACCTGACTTTCTGATCCAAAGGGTTAGGTGTCCCTCTAGCGCTGGAGGTGTTTTTCTCCTGTTGTCCTTTATCAATCAAAGCCAAAATATCGATATACCAGGTCAACCCCACGTCCCAGAGAAGCTGCAGAGTGCCAGGAGCAGAGGGAATGCAAGGGACAAAAATACACCTTGCAATGCCCTGGTGAGGCTGGAAACCCACTGCCCATATGGGGTAAAGCTACACTCGGGGCATTGTGCCGAGGTGAGTCACAGCACGGACTGGGAGCGCCAGCCTGCATTACCAACTAAGCAACAACTAAAAACACCCCAATAAAGGGAACAATGTTATTGCATCTTGGAATTACACTTGTGGTAAAACTAAAACCTTTGCAAGAAACACAAAAGTCTGCCGGAGGAGAGCAGAGGGAAGGAGGAGGTCTATTAAAATGGAAGCCAGATCTGAGCTTCTCGTCAGGCTGAATTCTTTGCTGTGAATAACAAGCTTTTACCACAAAGAGAAAAGAAAGTTTGTTCACTAGCTGGGATGTTTCCAGAACCCGCACAACATCTAAAATCCTACGGGCTTTCTTATCCCAATGAAAAATAATTACTCTAAAGAATATTCTTCAATGAACCCTTAGGGGACAAATTATGATACTTCTCTGAAAACACACTGTTCTTTTCCCCTCACAAAAAAATGTTCTTGTGCTTGTTTCCAGGAGGTAGGCAGGCGAGCACCACAGCCAGCAGGAAGGCTCTTTGGTAATCCATTTAGTATCCCATGCTCCGTGGCAGCTTTCTTGCACCATTCACAATGGAGCTACTTCAATTTTGTAAAATGCAGCAAAGTCAATCAGAAGTCCCATATAGCAGCATCCCTGCGGAAAGCCCCAGCAAAGGTACTTTACTATCCAGGCTCAAGCACTACAGGTACTTAAAAGATGTGCTTGCACATTAATCTGCATTCATCAGTACAAATCTTCCTATAAGCACTGGGGAAAGTTGGCCAGCAAATTCGGTTCTAAGTATCCAGGAAATATGGCTTGTACACAACAAAACAACTATTTTAAACAGGATGCAATAAGCTTTTCATGTAGGATATTTATGTTGCTGTGATGTTTTATAAATAACAGAGGAAAAATAGTAAATAAAAAAGGATTGGACTTCTGGTGAACACACAGACTGTTTCAATCATGTCAGAGGTTGCCAAAAATGCTGCTTTCTCGTCCTGCTGTAGCTGCCAGCCATCCAGAGTTTCATATACACCTCAAAGACTAAGAAGTGTGATACAGACCAACGATGCCGTGTACGATCTCTGTTTTCAAAGACGGTAGGGTGCATTTTTAATATCTCTCCCTATCTCATCTGAAGAACTCCTAACTTCGGTGTCAGAACCACAACTGCTTCCAAACATGTATTATCACTAAAAAAGGGGAAAAAAAAACCCCTCCACACACTCTGGAAGTTCACAACCCAGCAGGATGTTCAAAGACTAATTAATGCCTCATTTGCTATGCAACAATTAAAACAAAATGTTAAATTCCACAGCTATCCTTGACATAATTAAATTATTACCAGTGGAGTTACAGCAGGGAAGGCGTTACCCCTAATGCCTCTATATTATCAATACCAGATTTTTGAGTGAACAGCACCTACTAGAAAAGTGCCGGAGTCAGTCCACATGGAGGGAAAAACCCAAACCAGAGTATTTTTAAAAAGCAGCATTCCACAGATTGCGTATTTAAAAATAGCTACAATAGGAGTTATTTTATTTACTTTTCCTTTCATTATGTAGAACAATGGCGTGTTCTAGGCTCCCAGGAAAATTATTAATAGTACTTTGTTGATGCTGAGACCGTGGAATATGCTACGTGGGGCAGGCAGGGTGCGTTCGCAGGCTCCTGCCCCAACTGCTTTACGGTGATGCTGCGCAACTTGCTTTATTCCAAACTAGCCTCTCCTCCCATCTTGCAGAGCCTCCCCTTACCATCATGTCCACCTCTTACTTGATCCCAACGTGGTTATTCCCACAATTGACTTACTGATGTCATGGGAGGGCTCACAGGCAATAACTGACAGGATGGGGTTGCTTGAAGTATTTGCTGTAATTGCGCTCCACAAAGAAGTGAGGCTTCATACTGTGCTATACTGTGAAACAAATTAACTCAGCTCTATTAAATTTAAAAGTCATCTGATCCTAGTGTGACATAAATATATCCGTGTACCTGTGCATCCATTGAAATGGTTAAATGATTAACTGTAAACAACCTACCAGATGAATTTTGCCTTCACATCATCACATGTAAACTATGGCATTTGAAAATGAAATCTCACTGCCTCTCAGTAGCTCCCTGCTAAGTGGCTTGTCTCTGACTTGAACAGGCCAGGTCAAAAACTCCAGGCAGACCCATCTGGCACTGGAAAATGCTGATTAATCGTAATTCAAGTGTCTTCTATGACTGTGTCAATTTTGATGACATTTTCAACAGAAAAAAATCCCAGGTAATTTGAAGAGCATTTCAAGTTTTCTTACAGAGAAATGCTTCAGGCAACAAAATATTTTGAAATTCTTATTTTATACGTTAAATCAGGAGAAAGCATGCCCCAAGTATTGTTATTTCCTGTTTTCTGACACATTTGTTAGTGAACTCTTTTGTATAATTAGTCTCTGCTCCTGACTTCTGGCGCACAACCAACCCCAAATCCCTTGGGTTTGCTCCTGACAGGATGAATGACAAGTCTTGCTCTCCAAAGCACTGAGAATGTGCAACAGCTACCAACCGCAGCCAGGCTCGTGGTGCTCCCAAATATCTCAGGTAACTTTGGTGGCAATGGTTAAGAGATTAATTTATGCTTGAACGTCAAATATTTCCATTTAAAAATGGGTATCTTTCATTCTTCTTGCAAGAAGAACCCAAATAAAGCAAGCATTTGTCTTCTGCAAACAATCCCTTTAACTCTGTTTTCCTGCTACTCACAGTGCCTGTAATTTAGCCATGAGCTCGCCTACTGATTTCAGCAGAGAAACCATCCGTGCATTCTCCAGCACCGATTTGGCCAGTTTGTTTGCTATGATTTACTTTTACATACACTGTAAATAACAGTGTCCTGTTTCCATGGGTTATTTTTGACCTAGCGACGCTTCATTTACACACCGCAGTCACCCATTTTTGTCCATGCTCCTACTTCTTGGTTTGATTTTCAAACGTGGCAGCAACAGTGAATCACCAAAAAATGCTACTTATTAAGGACATCAATGGAAAACATGACTCCAGCTTTCAATCTTGCTTATGAGAGGACAATTTAATTTTGCTAAGTTCATATGGCAATAGTTCAGGCCACCCCATGCTTTCGGACATAATATGTAAGGAAGGAGAGGCGGTGGGGTGGCTCTGTATGTTAGGGAGTGTTTTAACTGTGTAGAGCTCAATAGTTGTGATGACAAAGTTGAGTGCTTGTGGGTAAGGATGAGGGGGAAGGCCAAGGAGGCGGACATCCTGCTGGGAGTCTGTTATAGACCACCCAAACGGGACGAAGAGGCGGATGAAGCATTCTACAAGCGGCTGGCAGAAGTCTCACAGGCGCTGGCACTTGTGCTCGTGGGGGACTTCAACCTGCCGGACGT
>WAAD01030056.1:1930-16444 GCA_013389945.1 Fregata magnificens
TAGTAGTGGTGTTACCCCTACACTTGCAAAAACAATTCTGTGAGGATTACTTGATGAACAGGCAATAATTACTCTTTCCCATTTGCCTTTGAGTAAAGATTTTATCACAGAGATAACATGGTAGATACTGGGATGACAGATTTAGATGAGCTTAAAAATGTATTTAAAAGGGTTTATACCTGCAGATTTTGCCCTGAATATCAGNGGTTCATACTGTAAGTGGTATGCAACGGTTTCACACTTTTTCTGAAAACAACTTCTTCAATATACCCACAGAAAAAATGAGTCTCATTTTATTCCTCTCTAGTCGTTCCAAATTTCAGAATTTGAAACTTATAATATCCAGATGTTGTGTAAAATAGATCTGTAACAGTTTCTTTAAATCTCAATTAATGGTTTTTTTCTCTATTCTTCCTTCATTTGATTTCACTTAGCTCAGATGATCCAGAAGTTTCATACAATTTTTATTACTAATAACCTTATTTAAAGTAGGAGTTAACACTAGCATTTGACTCGCTTATCTGATCTGCTTGGAAAGAGATAACATTCATCAGTTCATATTACAGTTAGTTATTGTATCTGGCTTTCTCAAATGGAATGGCATTTTGTGGTAGTTACTAGAGTTATCCTTACACAAAAGCAACTTTTTTTTTTTTTTCTTGTGGAGGCTTATTTTCCTTAATTAGTCTTCATTAATTTTAAAAAGGAGATTAATGCTGTGTATGTGAGGGCTCAGCTGTGGCTATACGAGACAGTTAGAAAAGGGTATGGTAATTGCCTGCTCTTTCTGTCTTACTGCTGCTGAAGGGGAAAAGAAATGAAACCATAACTTCTAATATCTGATTACAGGAAGTTCTTGATGCATACATTTGATTTTGCTGCATGAATCTTCATTAATCTAGTATCTGCTCACATACTGTGAGTCTGGCATAGAAAAATTTGAATGTACTTCTTTATCAGACAGCTTGAGTAGTGCTTAAAATCCTTCCAGAGACAGACTGAATCTTTCCTGCCTCTGTTAGATTCCATTTGGATTCGAATTCCTGGAAAAACCTACTCAGGCAAGGCATTTACAGTATCTATACATATTTGAAAGACTTGAAGTGCGGGTTAGTTGTATATATGAGTAGTTTAGGGTAAATTGAAATTGATTCCAAGAAGTACATCTCATGAACTAACAATTTTAGGACAAATGGCACAGTTCTAGCTAAAACACTCAGTGCTTATCTACCTTGATTCTCCAATCTCTTGCACCTATATATACTTTATTAAATGCTGAAATATCAGGTTAGCTTTGTGGCTTTTCACTGAATGCCTCTATTTCATCTGTATCATTTTGTGTTTACATCTATGTAAGGTTTGCCATATACATCTGTTTGTCACTAAGTGGTTTCTTCTTATGTCATGGTAGGTTTTCTATCTCCATTGCACCCAAATTCTGCAAAGCATAACAAGGAACATCCAATATCAGTTTACAAATTAACTGTCAGCTGAACCGCAGTGCGATAAAAAGGATTGAATTGTAAATTGTAGTACAGTCTCCCTCAGCTTTCTAGACCAGAATTCTTTGTTAGAGACTTCTAATTCTCTTTGATTTTCTTTTGGAAGGGGGAGGGAAGTGGGAGGTTGCACTTCAGTTTCTGTTTTGCCATGGGGCTCATCATACTAAAATCAAGTGGGTGATTTCAGTACAAAGCTCTTTGATTATGCAACATGAAATCATGTAACAGCACAATTGCTTCAAATTCATGGAATTATTTTAATTAACTCACAGTAATGCTTGCCTTTAATGCATCCAAAAACCAGAAAATAATTTATGCAAATTAGAAAAATGACATTGAACATATTCTTATATAGTATCTGATTTTTCTCCCTAGGCACTCTGGAGTCCATTGTTGCCTGAAATGGCTGTGGCTACGGCACCAGCATCAATGAGAAATGAGGTTCAGGGTATTCATAAGGCTCAGCCAAGGAATACAGAAGAGATGGTATCACAATTAAACTAAGAACAAGTCACAAAGTGTGAAAGGAAAAAGGCTGTATAGAAACCAGTAGCAGCTAGTAGAGGTTTTCCGATACTTTCTCTGATTGTTTGCTAACTGGAGTGAGGTTGGAGATATAGCCACTCTATGCAAAGCTGAAATTTCAGGGTGAAAAGATAAGATCCATATTTTTCTGGGAAAATAATAAAAAAGACAAGCAGATCCCAGTACATTAAATAAACCAGCTGTGATACACAACCCGGGGCAAGAGAGAGCCAATTCAGCATGCAGACAGCTGTATTTCTTTGCTTTCTGTCGGAAATTCCATTCTGATGTGAAGAAATGTTTCACAGAGGGAACATATTCAAACAGGCATGTTCCTGTGAAAAGCTTTGATTTTGAGGAGGCATTTTTTTCTATCAGCTGTCTCCCTCCCAAGAAAGCCCACTCCTTTAAAAAACATCCTTCAACATCTTGTCTTGACTGTCTTGTCAGCAGTCCTGTCTAAACGGGAAGGTCCCAGCTGACTGGAAGCTAGCAAATGTGACGCCCATCTACAAGAAGGGCTGGAAGGAGGATCCGTGGAACTGCAGGGCTGTCAGTCTGACCTCGGTGCCGGGGAAGGTTATGGAGCAGATCATCTTGAGTGCCATCATGTGGCATGTACAGGACAAGCAGGCAATCATGGGTACAGGACAACCCAGTCAGCATGGGTTTATGAAAGGCAGGTCCTGCTTGACCAACCTGATCTCCTTCTACGACAAGGTCACCCGCTTAGTGGGTGAGGGAAAGGCTGTGGATTTTGTCTACCTAGACTTTAGTAAAACTTTTGATACCATTTCCCACAACATTCTTCTGGAGAAACTGGCTGCTCATGGCTTGGATGGGCATACTCTTCACTGGGTAAAAAACTGGCTGGATGGCCAAGCCCAGAGAGCGGTGGTGAATGGAGTGAAATCCAGTTGGTGGCCGGTCACGAGCGGTGTTCCCCAGGGCTCAGTTCTGGGACTGGTTTTGTTTAACATCTTCATCAATGATCTGGATGAGGGGATTGAGAGCACCCTCAGTAAGTCTGCAGATGATACCAAGTTGGGCGGGAATGTTGATCTGCTCGAGGGAAGGAAGGCCCTGCAGAGGGATCTGGATAGGCTGAATCAATGGGCTGAGGCCAATTGTATGAGGTTCAACAAGGCCAAGTGTTGGGTCCTGCACCTGGGTGACAACAACCCCATGCAATGCTACCGGCTTGGGGAAGAGTGGCTGGAAAGCTGCCCGGCGGAAAAGGACCTGGGGGTGTTGGTCGACAGCTGACTGAACATGAGCCAGCAGTGTGCCCAGGTGGCCAAGAAGGCCAATAGCATCCTGGCTTGTATCAGAAATAGTGTGGCCAGCAGGACTAGGGAAGTGATTGTCCCCCACTGGTGAGGCTGCACCTCGAATACTGTGTTCAGTTTTGGGCCCTTCAGTACAAGAAGGACATTGAGGTGCTGAAGCGTGTCCAGAGAAGGGCAACGAAGCTGGTGAAGGGTCTAGAAAACAAGTCTTATGAGGAGCGGCTGAGGGAACTGGGGCTGTTTAGCCTGGGGAAAGGGATGCTCAAGGGAGACCTTATTGCTCTCTACAACTACCTGAAAGCAGGTTGTAGTGAGGTGGGTGTCAATTTCTGCTCCCAAGTAACAAGCAATAAGATGAGAGGGAACGACCTCAAGTAGGGCAAGGTGAGGTTTAGATTGGATATCAGGAAAAATTTCTTGACTGAAAGCGTTGTCAAGCCTTGGAACAGGCTGCCCAGTTGTTGAGTCACCATCCCTGGAGGTATTTAAGACATGTAGATGTGTTGCTTAGGGACATGGTTTAGTGGTGGACTTGGCAGTGTTAGGTTAACGGTTGTACTTGATGATCTTAAAGGTTTTTTCCAACCTAAACGATTCTACAATTCTATGATTCTATGATCTTCAACTGCAAGCAGGTTTATCAGAAAGTGAAGGACTGGGACCCAAGGAGATCTATTCCTTTCTGGAAAGGAAGTGGTGCTACTGCTTGAGCTCGCAGAGTGTCATGGGCATTTTTTTTTTTAGAGCTTCTGGGAGCAGCTGCATTAAAGATATGCATATAGGTGATGTTACTTCTATGTCAGTGGTGTTATATTATACAGCTGAACATCATGACATGTTATATAAGAGACCTTTATGCGCAGCAATGTACAGAGTGAAATATACCAGCCATTTTTAATTTGTGTTAATATGATAAAGCCAGAATATTTGACAGAAAAGAAGCCAACTGAAACTAGATGGTACCCATGAGCACCACTATTTATTAAGCTAACACTTTTCTCATTCACTGCCACGTGTAAAAAAATGCATATTTTAATGTCAAAAAACATTCCATCTGTTATCAGGGATTTTTTTCCAAGTATTTGAAAGCCTGTGACATTACAAAAATGTATCATATTTTATCAACACTATTACTGTTTCTTGCAGATAACTGTGAAAAGACCATTGTTTTGCTAGAGGCTACCAAATATTGCTTTCTGTATCATAAGTCACGGTAATTCGAAGTAATGATGACATTTAGCTTTGGAATATGTTTTTTCTTTAGGTGACCAGAATTTTTATGGTGTACTTGGCAGATGCTAATTTAAAAAAAGCAAAAGCAATGATCACCATCTGATTTATTTTTGCTACAGGTGAACCCTGCAATTTAGCTCTTGTCAGCATGCAAATTAAAATTGTCTTATGCTATTTAGCTTGGTTAGATAGCATTAATGTGATTGCTTATGCACCTTCTGTCTCATGGACTTGAAGTGCTCATTTGAGGCTCATCAGCAATGAGCTATCTTTGGTGACAACTACTGTAAATGTACTCTGGGGAAACTGATTTAAGAAACTAGAGCTTTTCAAGGTAAATGTTTTGTGGTGTTTCAGTCCAATCCTCTGTGAATTCATCAGAATCCTATTTAAAGATCACTATCTGCAAAGTTTGTGGGCTGCTACCTTGCAAGTTAATTCTCATCTTACTGCAAACAGATATGGCCTTGGGAAGAAAGAAACAAAGCACTTGCCAGAGATTCAACCTCTAGCAAAAAAACCCCCAAGCCTGTGTTAAAGGAGCTTTTTTAGAGCACAGCAGAAAGAATCAGAACTTTGCATTGTGAAATCTATGACATTCAGAACTGTTTAAGAAAAAAAAGTTTGATATTAGAGATTGTTAGGGTTTTCCTACCGAAAGGCAATGAGCTTCACTCAAGCTTCAGACTCTGACCCTTCTACTCAAGTAAAAATATTTTTTTACCCATGAGGATTGTTCTGTGTCTCTTCTTCTCTTTGCCTTTATTTGTAGTTTTATGACAGAGGCTATGGAAGGGCCAGGATATCTGTTGGCTTAGCCCTGATCTCTGGGAGGGATGGTGTTCCCCTTCCTCCTCTACATGTTGCTGGTGGAATGAATGGTGCTGAACAGTCACTCATTTGGTCCAATGTCAGTCAGTAAGCAGAACATCATGTTCTTCAGCAAATTCCAAAATTCTGAATATTTCCTACTTTTGGGGGAAAAAAATGTATTTTGAAGTTTTTTAAAGTTAATTACAATACTTAATTCAAATCTTTAAAAGGTAAAATCAAATCTTTGACCTTGCTGTGTGGAGTTTCAAGGCCAGTTATGGCACCCTATTGGTGCTGTCAGGAGCTGGGAGTCCTGAAGCCACGAGGAGCAACAAATGAGCGAGGAGCTTTGCAGCCCACCAGCTTAACCCCAAAGGCGTCCAGCCTTCTACTGCTTCCTGCAGATGGGAGGCAAAGCCAACTTGGTCTGGGATTTGTGGGTCTCCCAGACACCTTGCTACACAGCTCTTCTCATATCAGGGCTTCCAAACCCTGTGGCAGATGGGGTTTTGGCACAAAACCAGCAAAAACTTGTGTTTTCCCACACGATGGCATGGCACATGGTGAGACTGCCCTGGAACCAGGGAAAGCCAGGCCAGCCAGCATCCGTGAGATGAGGCACTGGCAGAAGCTGTGACAGTTTCCAGCCAAACTCTGCGTGTAGTTCAGTGAGAGTTTTTGGGAAACACTGTTTTCAACAAATTAGCCTCTTCCATGCATCTCAGAAGTAGTCAGGAAATTCTCCACCAGCTGTAGATCAGAGGCCTCTGTGGGGTCCCACAGGCTTGCGCTTGTCATCGCTTTTGCTTGAGGTTCACATGAAACCCTGGGGTGCATGCATGTGGGAAAAGCATTCAGTGGTGGAATACCATCAATCTGTGGAAAATAAGTGAGTTTATGGGGAAAAAAATTCAACTTCACTGAAGTGAGACTGGAAAAGGTACAAGTGATTGAGCACTTGGAAGGCTGGGACTCCAGCATTTTGAAAATGCTGCCTTCTGCTTCATTCGTATCAGACCCAGATGGTGTGGCTAATGTTTTCCAGTTTCTAGCCAAGTCAGGGGCTTAGACAGTAGCAAACTGCCTGACATTTAAGCTGTAAGGAGAGCAAATGATAAATCATGTGGAGGGAGCAGCACACTGAACACTTGGCAGGTATTCCTCTGTCTCTTTTATTATGGAATTTACCCACATTGTTTTCCAAGAAAATCATAGCTTGGGGTGAAGTCAGGCCTTTCTGTTCTTGGAGCTGCAGAAACTCAGGAGCCAAGAGTGCCTTTTAGCTGAGGCACATACCCAAGTTCATGCTTGACCTCTCCTCTGGATGCAGCCAAAACCAGGGTGATGCTTATTTTGGATGTTCCACTGTGTTATGGCAGCAGAAAGCATGTTTGCAGAGTATCTGAAAACTGTGGCTTTTTTATTTATCTACATTTTTTAAAGAAGTATATATTATATTTGTTTCCTCTCTCATATATAGGAAAGTTCATACGATAACATCCTTCATATCTTAATTTCTCCTGATGGTAGAGCCTATCTCACTCCCTATCCATCACAAGGTCAAAGGTAGTGCACAAGATAGATGTCACCATCAAATTAATTAATCCCTAGGTTTGGGACACACAATACCCACATGTACTTTTTAAACACAGGGATAGGATCAGATTTATGACATTAAATGATCAAAACTGTCTTTGCTGTGTGGCTGGGGATGTTTCTCACAGACTGTGGAGCTTGTTAGCTTGGCTCCAACAGTTAATGACAGCTTAATGCCTTTATGAAAGCTATGGGACAGAAGGCAATATTTGGTCTGAAATAATTTGTATATGGTTTATAACTAAGAAAAATGTGGTTCTTTGCCTCTCTCTAATCCGAAACACATTTTTCTTTCTAAGTGTGTTGGTAGCAGACAAATCCCATATCAACAACCGTGGGACCTTGGATTCAGTTTAAGCAGTAAGAAAATCTGGTTTTAATTTAGCCAGTCCAATGATCAGCAATGTTTTGGACATTTTGTGTTTCTCCAGTGAGGAATCCTGATCAAAATCTTGCAGCTTTTATTCAATTAAACAATCAATTTCTACGTGGTTGACTTCAGATTAGCTGCTTCAATACATCCACACAAAGAGGTTTCCAAACAAATCACAATTCTTCAAATGGTGAGTGCAGTGAAAACATTATGTAAATGGTAATCAGAGTAATTTAGCATTTTTTAAAATTTTTTTAGTAGGAGGCTGTGACAATCATACAGCCATATAATTAATTAAAAAAATTTCTTAAATTTTAGCTTTAGCAAATGGCAGTTAACATGAAACAAATAGAACTGAAAAACTTAAAGACATTCATGGTATAATTTAAGGCCAGAAATACAAGCAGTGGAAGTGACCATTTGAACATGTATTAAAGAGTCATAAATAGCACTTCAGATTTAGTTTGCCTTCAGTATTAAATTTTTGCTCAAATCTTATTAAAAACTAAAATAATACTAAAAAAAAAATCTTTTGACATGCTCTTTGCCTCTGGTTGTATATATTTGTAGCAACAGCAAAAAATCAATTTAAAAAAAAAATCAAGTCCACTATCGATCAAGGACCCAAACATATTCACCACTGAGAGCTATTGGGAAGATTTCCTTTTGTTGTGATTTTTTGGTGGTTTTTTTTAGGGGGAGCTATACTTTAAGAGACTTTTAAAAAATATTAACATTGCTGTGAGTGTTAAAAGACTGACCTATATTGGCAGTCACTGTTCCCCATCAATCAAGTTGAGGAACACAATGTTTATTCACTCCCTGAAGGATTGCACTCTGCCAAGAGCCCAACAGAGATGCCTTGTTAGGGGAAGACCCTGCTTTCTGACCACAGGATGGGGGCAACAAGGTGACAGCACGTCACATATGCCATTCTTTTTCGTGTCAACGCTGTGGGAAAACAGGCAGTAACCATAAAGATGTATATATTTCAAAAATGTATTTCAAACAAGGTTGGGCTGACAATAAGCAGCAACCCTGCCTAAGATTTGTGGAGTCTGAAGTACCTGTGATTCTGAAGCAGAGGGCCATCTTGTAACAACTGTAACTCCTAAAGAATATAAAAGAAAACTGGTTTGTCATCACCAGTCAAGAGGAACTGAAAAGATGTGAAGCCTCAACAGGCAGAGCCTTTTGTCCTCCCTGTCGCACACAACTGATGGTGGCCAGACCACCTGGGCACACATATTTGGGGGCTTGTAAGTATATGGACATGAGAGTGTGAGTGAAAGGAGGCTGTGAGAGAATGAGCCTGAGTGGGTAAAATTAACCTGCCTAGAGCTTTTGTAAACTGAAACCACCCCTCATTTCCCTAATCTTGTCCTTGAGCTTTGTTACACTAATTTCCTCCAGATCAGCTAAGCTGTATGATGTTGATGAAAAGTGATGCCAGTACAGGTGAGAGAGAGCACTGAATGCTCCCGCTTTTTCTGCAGCAGGTTCTCTGCTCTGAGGAGACGAGGATGCCCTACAAAAGCACCCTCTGAAGCTCTCCTTTGGTTGCAGAGTGTGCTGTGGAGCAGAGGTGAATGCAATCAGAAAGACTGATGGCTCTCACTGAAGAACCCCTTTAAAGCACCCTCCCACACACATATTCCTGGTTATATCACAGTGAATTTAGCTTGTGACTCCATATAAGTAACTAAGAATAATGGAGTCTGATTTACTGCTGTATTGCTCTAACTCTGGACTCAATTGAGTTACACACGCATAAAATCCAATAGTGAATAAATCCATAATATGTGCCTACCCATATAAGTCATTTCCCAAGAAAACGTAAACATCCTCAGTATGATCTCCTCCAAAAACAACACAACCAGAAAAATGAGTTCTGCTTATGACCGTTGTTATACATCCAGAGACACATTTTAAACTGTTTCTTCCCTGGTACATGGATCCTACTATATACAATCCAACAAGTAATTCCTGCACATGGATATTGTCTCAAAAAGAGTGATTGTACAACTATTTCCAATACCTATCTGTTTAAAAATTTCCACCCAGGATAAAGCAAATGTAGCCCAGCTGCTTCTCCTGGCTGTACTCATCATACTGGACTGACTGTAAGCAGATTATGGTAATTATGATGGAAAATGCAGGAACTTGCTTTCTCATTAAAATGGAAATGAAATTTACAAAACAAATATGTAACAACCTGTGCTTTCTCCTATAGTAAAATAAACTAAAATAAAATCTGCACAGTGCTGCCAGATGTTACTTTGTGCTGACATCATGAGCAGGCAGGGTAGGCTCCTTCCCGCTCTTTATCAGCAATGGACAGGCCGAAGAGCAACAGGCAGCTCTCTACCTGGAAGAGAGCTTGGCCAGGGAGTAATGGCTTTTGCCTTTCTTTGAAACTCAGGTTGTGCAGCATTTCTATTGTAAATGTATTAACGCTGACTGGTTGATAGGAATAGAATGGAGGGAAAACATTTGGCATTTTCCTGAAAGGGTATTTTAAGCAGTTGGAACATTATGGGAGGAATCAAGAAGACTGGAAGAAAGGGACACTGGAGCAGTAGGAAATGGCATAGAAAAGAAATCAAGGAACTAGCTGGAGCAAAGCTGTGAGCTAGGAAGGATACTGGGTGTCCTGATAAAATATGTGTGGTAACAGAAAGCTCACTTTTTGTGGAGACAGTGAATTCTATTACAAAATAGTGTAAAAGCGTCCTGACAAACAGGTGGCAAAACAAGGGTTTCATCAACAGCTTCAACTAGGAGTTTCATTGAAAAAAAGAAAAAAAAAACCCAACCCAGCAGTGGAAGATACCTGCAGCCTATATTCAGTGGTGCAGGGAAAGGAAAGGAGCTTCCTCAGTCACAAACTTTGAAGCTCACAACAGGACTGCGATCAAATATAGCTGTGGAGTTCACTCTGCCAGCATATCTCCTGCTGCTGCAGATGCTGTACCTTGTCATTGCCTTCCTTTGTTGCTTGAAAGCACCTATATTACTGGCCTGTGAACAAAGAGTATCTTTGCTTTATGTTTCCTGCTACGAGGGGAGCAGATACCAGGCTCTGACCTATCTGGGTGATGACCAGAGCTGCTTGCCAAGTGTACAGGAGACATATTGATAAAAGGGGGAGTAACCATACGCTCCCTTTGGGAAAGCAGGAAGAGGAAGGAAAATTGAAAAACAGAGTCTGCGAATGTTAACAAATGAGCACACCCCTGCCTCTGGGCCAGGTGTATTATCTGGCATTATATTGATTTGAACTGCCATCTGTCAGGCAACCTAAGTCTTTTCTATTTGTTCCACTAAAGAAGATATGTAAAAGGACTCAGCGTGCACCACAACAAAACTTTCTTTCAATTCAGAATTAAACTGAGGAGCCTGTACTTTGGATTCAGAGACCTTGGATCACACTGTGTGAGAGCCTTGTTCATCCACCCACAGATCTATTTACCAGCCTTTGCCTCAGGCGAGCCTTCTGTACCAGTGGGAACTCCTTTCTAAGATATTACACAAAATAGGTGGCAAAGGGGTGGACATTTTGAATCACTCCTTCATAAAGGGCTTGTAAAGGATACGGTCTACCCTATTCACCAGCCAATAGTATTGCCACTTCCTCTGTCACTGAAGCTTAGAATTAGTGTTAGCAATGAAAAATTGCTTTCTGTCTTGAAAGCAACCACAGTGATGTACTGAGCACATTCATAGATGGTCTCAGTTTGTAACAAATCAAGAAAACCTTGATTGTAGTAAATTGTGGTCTTTTTGGCTGACTACCATGCACTACAATTTGCTTAAGCTCACTGTGATGCAAATCAAATTATGGTTTAAAAATTATTTTTTGTGAACATATATTACTTAGCAAAGTAAATTCAGATCCATACTGATTGCACCAGCTTCTCACTAGACACAAGTATTTCACTCTCTAAAGGTCATAATTCTTAGGACAAACCAGCTTGATTATATTAAATGTATGAATCCAGACTTTTTAGATCCAATTATTTTATTGATTATTGCTCTGAAACTCTCTTGAAATGCTTATAAAAATCAGGCTTCATTCAGAAACTCTGTGGTCAAAATTAAAGAGCAATGGACCAGTTTAGTATTGTTTGTTTTAGGGTTCCCATGTTACCTGGAAAATTACTTGTTTTACTAGGGAAAGGTGAAAAACCATGCTACTTTTAATTATGCTAATAATAGTAATTAGTAGCTGCTTAACAGTGGACCAGTCAAAGTACTGTCATGCTACATATTTCTTATTTAATCTTTTATTTGCTGCAGTCATTTTCTCTTCTTTTCCCTTTTTTTCTGAGATTCTTCTACTTTTCACATTTCAGCTTTTTACCTTATGGTTTAGGCAGCACAGCAGATGACAGCTTTAACTTCCTTCCATTTGCTTAGCACCTGATGCCCCTTTGAGAACCTTTACTTTATTCTGGTTTGTTGAAATATTAATAATTCTCTAGTCCATGACACCGTGTAGATATTTCTTCTGTCCATCTGTTTCAGTGAAAATACTTCTTAATTCTAATTTTGAAAACTGTATTTCATATTTCGTGTACTATTTGAGTGTCCTGCATCAAAGAAGAAAATAAATATGGACTGGCAGTTGTTTTTAAATTACTAATAATAGATATTGACTTCTTCTTGTAACATCGTCATCTTGTCCACTAAGTATTGACGTGGAATACTTGGAAATAGTAAAATTAATTCTGAAAGTATCTTTCACTATCATATAATCATAGAATCACAGAATGGCTTGGATTGGAAGGGACCTTTAAAGATCTAGTCCAAACCCCCTTCTTTCACTAGACCAGGTTGCTCAAAGCCCCATCCAACGTGGCCTTGAACACTTCCAGGGATGGGGCATCCACAACTTCTCTGGGCAACCTGTTCCACTGCCTCACCACCCTCATTGTAAAAAGTTTATTCCTTATGTCCAGTCTAAACCTACCCTCTTTTAGTTTCAAACCATTGCCCTTTGTCTTGTCACTACAGGCCTTGGTAAAAAGTCTCTCTCCATCTTTCTTGTAAGCCCCTTTTATATATTGAAAGGCCACAATAAGGTCTCCCCAGAGACTTCTCTTCTCCAGGCTGAACAACCCCAACTCCCTTGGCCTTTCTTCATAGGAGAGGTGTTCCAGCCCTCTGATCATTTTCATGGCCCTCCTCTGGACCTGCTCCAACAGGTCCGTGTCTTTCTTGTACTGGGGATCCCAGAACTGGATGCAGTAACTCCATCGTAGAAGGCCACTAGATTAGTCAGGCACTATGGTACACTCAAATACGACACCGCAAGCTGAATGCTTTTGTGGTGCGTTGAGTTTGGCTGGCTGCCAGGTGCTCATCAAGCCCCTCTCTCACTCCCTCTCCTCAGCAGGACAGGGGGAGAAAATACATGGGGTGGTTAGAGAAAAGCTTTTGTAGAGCAGTTTCTTCTTTTTTTTTACATACCACAGAATTATGTCAGAGTCTTTTTGTAGCTAGCTGCCATTGCACAGCAAACTTCATCAACACAAGATCACTTTATATAGAATTATTTTTTAGTGTTGAATATATTATTTCAGATAGCACTTCAGATTTTGCCTGGAAGACCTAATCAAGGTCACATGATTATAATCATTAAAGTAAGAAATCTTAAGATTGTTTGTCAATATTTTGAACTATCTATTATTAAATAGACCATTTTTTACTGTAGTAATGCCTAGGATATTCAGCTGTAGGCCAAAACTGGATTGTGCATGATACAGTGTCGGACATTATCAGCTTTTAGAAATAGAAAAGAATAAAAGACAAGTAATTATTAGGAACTTATATTTGCACTCAGCAAAAGGATAATGGGCAATGTCTTTAAATATGAATTACTGGCTATCAGAAGAACTGCAGCCTCAGGAGAAAGAGCAGTTAAATGCCCTTCTGGGAAATCTGGGACAAACAGACAGTTCTCCAAGGCATTGGTCTTCCTGAGAGCCCTAAAAGCTTTCTAGAAACTTTTTCCTGTGAGAATTTGATGAGAATCCCACTAATCAAACTAGTTAAATGTCTAAGTGCTGTCAGACTACATGTCGCTATTCCTGTGCGGGTACCTGACACTAAACAACTCTTCTACTGCTCTGTACTGAGAATTTCTGAACGTATCCTGTCAATTGCTGGGACCCACGAGCCAGTCTTGTACCAGTTTGGAGGGACCACTCACCACTTCCACAGCAGCTGTGCTGCTCCTTGCTAT
This sequence comes from Fregata magnificens, assembly GCA_013389945.1. Lineage (NCBI taxonomy): Eukaryota > Metazoa > Chordata > Aves > Suliformes > Fregatidae > Fregata > Fregata magnificens. Next base: position 15,509 of record WAAD01030056.1, read on the forward strand.
TTGCCCCTCCTTGCTATTCACTTTAAAGCTTGTTTTCTCCAACATTAAAGAACACTGACATATAAAGCCATAAATATCAAGCCATGAAAGGCTGCTTTATTTATTTTAAAAATGCATTTATTTTTCTTGGATAAAATAATGTAAAAAGTAATTTAGCTGTACTCCACTTCTACAAGATTCTGATTTCAACTGGCATCTCCACAGCTATCCAGAGCTGGCTGCAGCTGCTGAAGACATTCCAGGGACAATTTGGGTACAACAGCAGTGAAGCTCTGTCCCCTACACGTTCAAGTGTAAGCCTCAGTTCCACTGGTCCTGCTATGTGCTCAGGCAGCCAGAATGCTCTTGCCCATCCCCAAGCTGGAGAGTTTCTAACTGGCTATACCACCTATGGCTATATGAGTGGCAACTTGAACTGCGATAGGAAGATATTTGGAAGAAAGAATGTAAGGGCAAAATCCTCACTCTGTTAATGCTATTGGGATTTTTCTATGTATCTTTTGGGAACTAGATAATTAGTCTGCCTTCAGATTGCCTGCACTGCCATTGTGTTCTGGCCTTAGATTTCTAAGTCTGTGAAAGCAATGGCTTATGGCCTGAATGCCTACCCTCATTCACATGAGGAAGCATGTGTCCTATATCATAGAATCATAGAATCATTAAGGTTAGAAAAGACCTCTAAGATCAAGTCCAACTGTCAACTAACACCACCATGCCTCCTAAACCAGGCCCTGGAGTGCCACGTCTACACCTTTTTTGAATGCCTCCAGGGATGACGACTCCACCATCTCTCTGGGCAGCCTGTTCCAATGCCTAACCACTCTTTCGGTAAAGAAATCTTTCCTAATATCCAACCTAAACCTCCCCTGGAGCAACTTGAGGCCATTTCCTCTCGTCCTGCCACTTGTTTCTTGGGAGAAGAGTCCAACACCCACT